>OX328013.1:14973113-15204542 GCA_946811545.1 Netelia fuscicornis | reverse complement strand
CCGTCCCACACGGCAACAAAGGAGAGAAAAAAAATATAACGACACTGGCTGATGTTGCACGCTCGGAAGATATAAAAGAAAAGGGTAATTTTTAATCTCGCAAATTCTCTCTTAAAAATGAGCCGGGTTTGAAGTCAGGGGGGTACCTGTGCAAACACTCACCGGCCGTAGAATGATTTCCTTCTCGTTCGTTTTCTCTTATGATTTCCGTTCCTCTCGAACCCTTTTTCGTTGCCCTTATCGTTTATTCGTATCCTCTATCCGTTCCGTATTCGTGGTCCTTTTACTTTTCTTATCGTCGTCGTTGTATCAATTTATAATTCCTTTCTCACTCTCTCCTTCTCTCTCTCACTCACTCTGCACACTCTATTATTTCGCTGTTCACTCTCTACTTTCTACGCTATATATTTTTCGCTTCTCACTACTCGCCGGCTCGTCACAAAGTGACGGCCGCATGGCCGGCCGGAAGCTCGCGAGATTTTCTCGCGCGCTGATTGGCTACCGGCCGGCATCGATCATCGAGGCAGTAGCGACACGGATCGATGGGAGAAGGGTCAAACGCGTGATTGATTTAGGACTGTCGCAAGCGGGATCTATTGGGGAAGGTAGGTAATTAGGTCGGTCGGTAAGTATCGGAATAATTGCGGACGGGAATTTATAAGTGTGGGTAAGAAGGATGGTATGGTGATCGCCGTGCGCTACTGCCCTCTCGTCACTCTGTCGCCGCACGGCCGATGGATGGCCGGTGTGCGGGGACGGACGGGTGCTGAGTTTTTGACAGGTGCTGAATTGTGAAGTGGTGAGTGCTGTGTTTTATTTATTTCTTCGTCGTGGTAGTTTAGTTTCCTTCGGAGATGGCATGCAGCGACCGGGACGAGATTGTACGACGGGGATTGTCTTCGGGCCGGTCCGGGTAGGTACATTTTCATTAATTCCTCAGTGTTTTTCTTGTGTGTCATCTCATCCTTTTCTTTTTAGGTTATTTCGGGTCAATCCTTCGAGGACGACGAAGAGGACTCCTTTCGTGATCCGCTGGGCCTGGCATGGCGACCAGGGTGAGAAATTTTTCAGTACCTTCCGTTTTATTTTCCGGTTTCCTTCTTCCTCGTTGTTGTTGCAGGGCCGATCGAGGACGACGTCGACGACGACGATGACGACGACGACGACGACGACGATGATGATGTTGATGAGGACGACGACGGTGACTCGACGGGGGTGACGGTGTTTCTTTTGGTCGATCGGGGTCAGTCTTAATGACTGACTCTCGGCACGGTGAGTTTGCACAGGTTTTTACTCTAATACGGAATTCTTCTACTTACGGTTTCTTTCCTGCTGCAGGTGTGGGACAGCGACTTCGTTTGAGCCGGCGGCAGGGGAGGATGGGACGCTCAACGTCACAATATGTTGTGACATTGTGCACAATCTCCCCCCCCCCCCCCCCCCCGTGGTCCTCTAAGGTGACCGTTCCACGACAAACCTGAAAAGTAAGTAAATAATTAATTATTTAGAGTTCATAAAATCCCCCCCCCCCCCCCCCCCCCCCCCCCCCAAGTGAATGTAAACGTGCAAACACTTACGAACGCTGCGATGGATACCCACCGGTGCCTGAGACAGGACACCCCGCCGCTCCGCAGTTTCATCGTCACCGCCATCGTCGTCCTCGTCGTTGCCGTCATCGTCGGCCTCGTCGTTGCCACTATCATCGGCGTCATCGTCGTCGGTATAACCGTCGACGGCGCGACCATAACCTAAAATGAAAAAGAAGCAACAGGACTACCCCGAGGACCGGGGAGAAAAGGAAAAGAAGACCGAGACGATTACTCACCTCCAGGACCACCCCGAGGACACCCTGGACCAGCAAGGACGACCCATCGAAGACGAGAACACCAGGACATCCCGCGAAGTCACCAAAAATCCACCGGCACGCGTACACTTCACACACTCTCACTCACCTGTCAAAATATTATTCAGATCGTCTCGTTCTCCGTCCACTCATCAATTATCGACATAGTGGCGCGAGAACGGGCGAGATGGCAGCAGCGCGCAATGAGAAAATTCCCAATTATCATAAATCCCGATATTTATGAGAGAGACCCTACCCTATCGACCCGTTACGATAATTCTCCTCTTTCCCAATCGATCTCCCCAACGTAATTCCGACCCATCGATTTCCCATCGACCCGCTACCGCGTAACCTGTGCCGCTGCTGCCCAATCAACGAAGGACGTCCCGGCCAATGAGCGGACGAGAAGAATTACGAAGCTTCCGGCAGGACATGTGCTCGCCACTTAGATTTCGACCACCGGCGAGCGTAGAAGATTAGAGAGCTAAAAATTAAAAGAAAAGCGAAGCACAAAGTATTAGAGCAAAGCGAAAAAGAAATTAGTTAGAGTGTGATAGAAATAAAGAGAGTGAGAGTGTGACAGAAGTGAGTAGCGTTAGAGTGAGAGAGAAGCGAAGTGAGAACTGCGAAGGAAAGAAAACGTTTCGATTTGCGAGAGAGTGAACGAGGAGAAGGACAAGAGTGAGAAAGGACGAAGAAAGCAAAGAAGTGTCGAGAGAAAAATCGAGACGGAAGATAGCGAGCAGGTACGAGGATACCAGCAAAGAATAAATGTTTGCACAGTCTCCCTCCTTTACCAAGAAAAGATGATAGCGATAATCGAGACCCCAATTCCCTCCTTGCAGTTGATACCAGCCGTTCAGTAATTAGAATCACCCCTTGAATTTTTTCTGTTTTCTATTTCCTCCTTTCTCTCCGGCAGTATTTAGTTCAGCGTATTTCTTTTCTAACACATAAAACCTTGCCTGGAACGGTCATACGGCGTTGCGGCGTAGAGTGTAGAGTAAGTAGGTACCCCCCCCCTCCAGTACCCCTCTCCCAGTCACCGAACGTCCCGTGCCGAGAGCGCACATACGACCCGTCAGTATTCTTTCCTTTCTTGTCGCTGTCCTTCGAACAGCGGTCGAGCGTCGCTCGACACCGTTATTATATCCCCTCACACAGAGCTGTGGCCATAACAAAGAGGGTAAATCGAGTCGGAGAATCCCTCACCCCTGAGATCCTCCCTTTTTTTTTGTTCCTCTCCCTCCTTATAGTCGTAAGTGGTTTTTCTTGTATATTGTTAATCCACGAATTAACTGGCGCCCAGAACATTCCCTTATATTTTGATTTAGAATCGTCCCCGGAGATAATTCGGGGAGTCAGTATTAGATTACCATTGTAATTATATTATTTTGAGAAAATCCGTTTTTTTGTTGTTGTTGTGTGAATCGTGGAGAAGTAGAATAAAATTGTAACTGTTGATACTTTTATTTCTCAATATTTTCTTCATTTTTTTTGTTTTGTTGTGTGCTTATTTTCAGGAACCGCCTTTCCCTGTACCGACTCACCCCCCCCCCCCTCCCCACCCCTCGGCGTGACAATGTATAGTACTGAACATTTAACATATATCGTATATTATCAATAAAATTCTTTTTTATACCTATGTATATACTAGAAGTTTCTAATATATATATCCCTCCAAAAGAACCCAATAAATCATAAACCCTCTCCCGCCCACTTTCAAATATTGCAGGACGCCAACAGTGCAGAGGAAAATTTATTTCAGAGTTTCGAGTTTCAAGGTTGGTATAGAAAATGTAACGAACTCCGTCTCGACCAATTAGCGTCGAGACAAATAACGTGGGTCCCTTTATCATTGAGTGTCATCCCCCTGGGGTGGGGTTTGTCACAATATCCAGTGTCGACGGAAGAGTAACGCGTAAGCCTTCTACCGTTTGTTTCGTTAAAAAGAGCTCTTTCGAAACGGAGACTCTTTTCAACGTTTTCTTCCCACTTGTCCAATGTTTTTATCGATTCTTGACTAACCTACAAGCCAAAATGCACAAAAAAAGTTTGTTGCGATAGGAAAACTAGGGAATTATCGTTAAATATATAGCAGAGAAGAAAGATAGCATGATTACAACCAGTACAATTATTATGATAAATTTGAAATACAAAAGATATGAAAGTTACTTTAAAATCATGATTGCCGGGATTAACTCCATCATCGAGTTGTTTTACGATTAAGCGCATTGAACATTCAATTTATCCAATTGCATAACCATGCAGTGCCTTCACATTCACTTAAACCTTGGTCGCGTTTTTGAAAAAACCGAATTCCTGTGGCAACCGAATTGCTGAAAATCTGTTTTCATATTTTTGTTATTGTTGAGGGGCAAGGTCCAAGTGCTAGTATGTTCTCGAATATTCGAGAACTTATTACCAGTGTACACTAGCAAGCTAATGACCCGTGTCCACTCGCTATAATTGGGCAGTTCCACATTGTACACCAGCCGAGGCGGACGAATAGACTGTACTTTTATATATCTCTAAATCTGTAACGATATACGCTTATATATATATTATCACGAATAAACCATCCGATTATTTATTAACCAGACCGGCATCCCTTGTCATCAGTTATTACGGTTAAATTACTTAATATTTTAGTACTTAAATCAGACATATGAGCAACTTAGTATATTTAATCGAAGACATTAGTGCGTACAATTATGTTCTAAACCCATTATTTTCTTATCATTGAAATATGTTTGTAATAATAATGTTTTCATTCTCGTCATTTATAAACTTGAGACAAAGAACAGACTTCAGATTATTTAAATTTTGCGAGCAAAAACTGATTAATAAAAAATTTTGCCAGAATAATCAACGATGCTTTTCGAAATAAGCGATTATAAAGAGCTAATATTTTACCTGAAGAGCCAATCTCACTCGCATTTTCTGCGAATTACTAACAATAAGGGTCAGGTGATGTTTTGTCAATTTCGGGCAGACAAGAATACGACCGGCCCCCACCAACCCCTTTCCGTCTCATGCAGAATCTCGAAATGTTTTCACTGGATAGGCGGCTTTCCTGGGTCCATCTGTACAATAAAAAATAGCGTTGCAATTATCATAAGGTATGTGTTAATTAAAACAGCTTAATATTTCAAAGAAGAATCAGTGATACTGACTTGGAGAATTTTGTTGTTATAAAGGCGATTACGAATCGTCTTTATGAGATGTGGTGTATCCCAAAATACGAAAACTCGTCGATCGTTAGAACGTGGATGTTGAAAGGAGTTTTTTCACATTTGTTCTTCTCCCACTGACATCCAATTCGGCCCAAAACTTTCGGTTGGTACTTGCACCATCGGTCACCACTCCGTGAACTCGTGCTCCGACGTTTTCGACCAACACAATTGCTTTAATAATTAGCTGCGTGCGCTAAGACATGTCCCTTGACAGATCCACGAGAAACGAAAACAACTATTGGCTGTGTGTAGTCGTCGAACAACGACTGGAACATGATGACCAGGCCATGATTAGCTTCATCGCTAAATTCTGGCGATTGTTCACTGTCCATCCCGAAATCGACCGGTCCCTTGTAAGTCAGTGATTTTGTATCGACGCTGATACTTTCTCGCGTCGCTATTTCGTCGAGGAGGAGAATTCCATGTTTTTTAATATCTTCCTTCTTCGATAGAGCCAACTTCAGCACTGCGAAGAATTGATCATCGAAGCCACACGCCGCATTGATTTTAGATAGATATCTATGAAAAGGTAAGTACAAACAGGTAAGTTTAAAAAAATGAATGGCTGTAATTTGTTAACCATCAATATTATAGTTATCATCTGTAAAATACCTTCGGATACTTCGAGGACACGGAAGTGGAATAATGTTGTTTTCACGTAAGAAGTTGTACCCAGATGCAGAGCGCAGGTGCAACAACATGCACAACAAAACCCATTCTTCCATGTATCGTCTGCCTTTACGATCCTTCAATTGTGCTGCAGCAATGATTTCTTTTAGAGTGTGTTCTTGATTTTTGGGCAGCTTTGTCCCTAAGAGAAGCTCCTTGTTCGGAAACGTGCGTAGTGTCGGGAGTCCATGCGAGAGGTCAGCAGGTCTCGGCCTTTGACTCTCACTGGACTCGGCCATACTCGCGCGTAACGAGGTCTCCCCCCACCTGTCAATCGAAGAGCAAGATCGATTTCCGGCATCTTTACTTCTAATTCGGCTTCCCTTGCAAATGGATCTCAATTCGCGCTTCTCACGAGTTTCTTCAGTTGCATATTCAACTTCGGCTATTCCTATTAATTCTTGTGACACAGTGGACTATTTTCGAACCAGCTATCCATCTATTTCTTTTAATTGATTGTGGTATTTCTATTGACGCTTTATCATAACGACACCGGCTTTTTTTTGGGACTAATCCTAATCGCCACGCGGTCTCGAGCGTGACGCCGACGCCATTAAACCCTTTTGCGTGAACCTGTATTTTTAATCCGTAACATTAAACATTGTTATATATTTTATTAACCAGGTCTCTTCATCTTCGTTATTTTCGGAACCCCTTCGCACGTTCACTGTGCTTCTCCTTCTCCACACTTCCCCTAAAACCAGATCCCGGGTCTGCACACACCTTTCGCAGACACTCCTGCAAAGATTTCTCACTGTAAGTGTTTAATTTTTCTTGGCATGCATCAAGCTCGGACTTTAATGCGGAAAGTGATTGTTTTGCGCGCCTTGTAGCTTTCTCTACACTTTTTAATTTATTTTTCACTCGTGAAAACGCTTTATTCTTTTTCGGAGATAGTCGAAGGTGACTTCGCTTTAGCTGCCTACGTATGTTCGTTCTCTGAATCTTCTTTGCGGCAGTTTTTTGTACTCTCTGGTAAAATGTAACTGCTTTGTCGGTCAGCAATAAAGAACAATGGACATGTCGCCAGGTTCCATCGATATCTTTATTCGCAATACGACAGTCGATTGTATCCAGCTCCGTTTGTAACTTTGAACCAGTACACACTTTTAGTTCGTCCAGTTTAAGTAACAGGTCTTGAAATTTTTTCAGTGTGAGTGCACGACCGAGCTCGATCTGCGCGTCAAAGATAGTCCACGGGTTGTTCAAAATGTTCACGTGCGCTGACAAATCACTTGTGATTATTACTTCCTTGAATGGAAATGTTTTCAGTGAATCACTGTCTCTACGGAACTCTGCTTTACTAAAGACTATACTGGTCACATCGGCATGTCTTATGTTTTGCTTAGCCCATCCAGGTATTGGCGATTGATTTAATTCAATTAATTCTTCGATCGTAAGTACCACTAGCGGTTCATAGCAATTTTCACCATGCGATTCCGTTGGCACGGCACTCTGTTGGCACAGCAATCTCCGTTGGCACATCACTCTCCATTGACACAGGACTCTGCGTTGGCACAGCACTTGTACAGACTACGCGCATATTTTCTTCTTCACTTTTAGATATTGCAGGGATAGCGCCGAACGATTGAATATTACTGCAACCCATGGTTTGTGCAGAATCTCTTTCCGCATGCAGCACATTTTCCAGTACGACGGATGATCCGGGCTTCGTTGGACATTCTATCGGAGTAAATATCGATTGCGTTGTACCTTTCATCAACCGAGGGATTTTGTACGGTGACTGGAAATTATAATAAATATATTATATTAATACAATATAATAATAATAATAATAATAATAAAATTATAATAAATTATAAGAAAATAAAAAGCATTATAATTGAAATAATTTTCATCTCAATTATAGTACTCACCACACCAATTACAGCACCGTCGGGGCCGCGCAGTTCTCGCAGTTCCCGCTTCCACAATATTTCGCGTTCTTGAAAATGCTTATTGCACACTGATTGACCAGACTTGATGCATTTGGGTGTAGGTCCGATGGCTTTTCTCCATAGTTCCAGGGCCTCTGGATCTTTTGGTATATTGAAAAAATACGATTTTTCCTTGATTGATTTATAACCTAACGTGCAGCCAAGGACCACGCATGCAGACATTCTTAAATGTAAACACAAAAACCACAAAAATTGTTTATTATTTTTACACTTTATAACACCACACTACGATTTTTTTATTCGTGCACGACAGATCGAAAAAACGAAAAGAAAATATCCACTTGGTCCACACGACGAAAAAGATGACGAAATAATATGGAGAGGCGAGTGAGGGGTGAGTCGCTTTGCGGAGGAAGGGTAACGCGGGTGACTACTAGCGCCGCGTGGTAGATTAGTTTACTTGGCGACAATACGGGGACACGTTACTATAAGAGAATTTATTCCCGTATCAGCCCCCTGGTTCGGTGACATAATTGGCATAACTATATGTTTTTCGGGTGTTTGTCTTAACGATGTTGGTCACTTTGCGATCTGTCCGAATACCAACTCGTACGGCGTGTGCCCGGTCGCCGTGTGTGGTGTGGTGTTGTATGTAAACGTCGCGTATAGTAACCACTCGTTCCAATCTCTCTGATCCTCTCTAATAAATTTGTTTAAATATTCCACCAAAGTTCGATGCGATCTTTCCGAAGCTCCATTACATTACGGGTGGTATGCTGTAGCCTGGATCTTCTTAATGTGTAACAATTTAAACATTCCTTTAAAAAGTTCAGTGAGAAACTTCTTTTCTTGATCCGATAGAACAAATTTTGATGTGCCGTATTTGCATACAATCTCCGTTGTGAATTTTTCGCGACTACTTGTGCTTCATGTGTAATAAGGGGAATCGCTGCACTATATTTTGTTAAAGCGTCTTGAAAGGTTAGGATGTATTTATGTATTTGTTCCGTCTCTGGGAGTGGTCCTACTACGTTGATTGCACATTTTTCAAAAGCTCGTTCTGATGTGTCGGCGCTGTTTTTAGTTTCGCGACTTTATTTTTTTGACATTTGTCGCATGTTGCTATGTATTCCCTTATATCTTTAACCATCGTTGGCCAGTTGTATTTCAATTTTATTCTTTGTGTCATTCTTTTCACACCTGGGTGGCCGCCGAGAGGAGTGTGAGACATACATTTTTAATAACATCTCATTTTTTATTTATTTTTTTTATTTATTACCTCCATACAAATGTGTTTATACGCTCGCTCTCATCGCTCATACTGCACTGTCTCGGCCGGCGACGCGACGCCTGACCCCACTCTCTCGCCCACTAGCGTTGTGGCGGTTGGGCCCGAAACACGACGCTGGTCGAAGTGGCGCGCATATTTTGTTATTTTGAAAATGGCGTACAACTCGGCTCTTCCTGAAAATTTCCGACCCCGGACATCGTTGTTTTACATTTTACTCTTAGTTTCTATAATTAGCAGCTGCGTTTCGGTCTTCTGTACGAGCGGTAACGTATGCTTCACCGTGCCATGGTCTGATGTTCGCGGCTTCCCATGTTCCTTCGTAAGGACGTCGCAAGCCTTGAAAGTTTTCTACATCTTTGACAACTTATCGATCGTTTCTTAGGATTTTGGCTATTTCGTAAGGACCCTTAAACTCTGGTATCAGTTTCTTTGGGGCTCCCGGAGTACTGTCGAAGTTTCTAATGCCGACATAATCACCCTCTTGGTATTTTCGCGCTGCTTTCCTGCCTTGATCGAAATAACGCTGGTTATATTCCTGGCTTCTCTGAATAATTTTTTCAGCGTTCCCACGAATCGTTTCAAGATCGCGTTCATGCGGGGTGTCAGTTTCTTCTAAGTGCTCTTTAATTCCGTCGATGTTCGAACCTCGCTGGCCCACACCGAACAGCAACCTACTCGGAGTATCGCCTGTGGATTTACTTATCGAGTTGCTGATTGCGAATTCGGCTTCCGAGAGTACTTTATACCAATATTTTCCGGACGAATTGTCGATAATTTTGGCGAGCAACGGACCAAGCACGCGATTTACGCGCTCCACTTGGCCGTTGGCTTTCGGTGAGCCTGTAGCCACCAGCACATGTCGAACATTATTTTCTTTAAGGAATTCTTCAAACTCATTCGAAGTGAAGCTAGTTCCTCTGTCTGTTACAATTGTATGAGGACGACTATAATTCGCAAAATGTTGTCTCAAATTCTCGACAGATTCTCTAGATGCTGTAGTCTTAGTCGCGTGCAATTTAGTAAACTTAGTAAAAGCGTCGACCACTAATAGAATGTGCTGCTTGACCAGATGCTTTCTGTCCAGGGGACCGACGTAATCAACATGGTACGTACGGAACGGTACATTTCCCTTGGGTATGCAATGCAGAAACCCTTCGGCTTTGCCCGCAGACGGCGAAAACGAGATACACTTCAGACAATTACGAATGTACTCCTTAATTTTTTCGCGCATGTGCGGAATCCAGTAGGTTTGGTTGATCGCGCTCCACGTTTTTGCAGGACCAAAATGTCCTAGTTCGTCATAATTTTTCGCAATACATGGTTTTCCATCTTCACGGGTACATAAAATCGCAAATGGGTATCTTTTTTCTTGTACACGAGTCCGTTTCTCATCTCATACTGTTTGTCCTCGGTCGTTTCGAGCTTTTCGCGTAGCTCCCGAATTATCGGATCACGGTTCTGACTTATCGCTAGTTCTAATTCGAGTGGATTATCCTCGTTTGCCAGAAGGTTTGTAGCACGGCTAAGAGCATCGACATGCTGCATTTTGCTGTCGGCTCTATGCTCCAAAACATAATCGTACTCCATGAGCTCAACCGCCCATCTTTCGATACGAGGGCTGATTTCTTTTTTATCTAAAGTCATTCGCAGTGACGCGCAATCCGTGATAATCTTAACTCTAATGACATGCAGGTAGATGCGGAATCGACGCAACGCATACATAACTGCGAGAGTTTCCAGCTCAAAGCTGTGGTACCGGCTTTCAGTATCGGTCGTCCTCTTGGAGAAATAAAAAATTGGATGAAACTTTGTATCCTTTTTCTTTTGCATCAACACAGCACCAAAAGCATGCGCACTTGCGTCTGTATGGAGCTCCGTCTCGTCATGAGGGCTGTAAATACTGAGTACAGGTGCCTCAAGCAATCTCTTCTTCAACTCTACAAACGTTTGCAATTGTTCTTCGCCAAATTTGAACTCTACATTCTTACGGAGCAATTCGTGCGATGGTTTCGCGATAACAGAAAAACTTTCAATAAATTTCCGAAAGTAAGACGCCATTCCGAGGAAACGTTGCATGCTTTTCACGTTTCGAGGAATAGGATACTTTTCGACAGTTTCTACGCCTAACTTGTTTGGCTGAATTCCGTTCTCGGAAATACGGTAGCCCAAAAAATCAATCTCAGTATTTAAGAATCTACATTTGTCGATTCCGAGCTCCAACAGATTCTCTGTCAGACTCTTAAACAATGTTCTCAACACCTCTAGGTGATGCTCCAGCGTGGGATTGCGACCAATACATCGTCCATATATACGACAATGTCTTCGGTTCTCATAAGGTCAGCCAGTGCTTCGTTTACGCACCTTTGGAACCTCGCTAGACCGACTTTCAGTCCGAAAGGCATCTGTACATACTCAAAAACCCCGAAAACCGTCGTAAACGCGGTATATTTCACCGATTATGGTGCAACTCTAATATGAAAAAATCCATCTCTCAGATCAAGGATGCTGAAATACTTTTTGTCTCTCAATACATCTATCTGATCCTCTATTAACGGCAGAGGATAATTGTCTCTGCGGAGGACTTTATTCAATACCCGATAGTCGACACAGAGACGAAACTCTCCATTCTTTTTCTTTACGAGGATGATTGGTGATACGTATTCAGAACTACTGGGTTGAATTATTTTCCTCTCGAGGAGCTCGTCAAGCATTTTCCTCAATTCGTTTTTCTCGACCACGGACAATCGACGCGGACTGAAATGAAAAGGCTTTTCGTCAGTGAGGTTGAGCTTCAGTTCCATGTCGACTTTAGGACAGCTTGGTTTCGCTGCTTCAACATACTCGACACTAAAAATCTCTGGCACATCTGATTGAACGTGCAGCGGTACTTCGGTATTCACGATAAGCGTGTAAGGGATTGAATCTGGCGGTTCAACGTTAACATCAATGTTCAGAATGTCATCAATTGCTTGAGCTTCTATTTTTCTTAAACCCAAACCAAATCTTTTAAGCACGTCCCGACCCAGTACTATCGTACTTACCATAGTCGCATCCGAAACGACCAATACTTTAAAATCTTTAATCATGTCTCGGTCGAGAGTCATGTTCAATCGTATGTACCCGATAACTCTTAACGGAGAGTGATTTATCCCGTGATAATTTTCCGAATGTTGTACGATTGGCTCTATATTTGCTTCCGGAACGGAACTCTCTTTAATAAAGCTGATTTTAATTCCGACATCCATCAATGTAATTCCGCGATACGAGTCGGAACGACTTATCTGATAATCGACATCTCTAATAAAGGTTTCTTCTTGCTCGATGGTACCCGATACGGCGCATACTTGATCCTCTACATCTTCCTCGACGGCGGTGACCTGTGTCATAGGGCAGTCCTTGATAACGTGGCCTATTTTGCCACATTTGAAGCAAGAACCCTTCTGCCGCTTTGGTCGATCACAATCGTTGGCCACGTGCCCCCATCTGTTACAATTATAACAGCGTAGTTTTTTCGCTTCCGATTGGTCTTCGTCTCCTTTCCTTCTTGCTTCTCATTACTCTTGGGTGTGTCAGCCGGTTTTACTTCGTGTTTCCTCACTGAACGCAACTCCCTCTTCGGATTTGGTTTCGCTGTCGGCTGCAGTGACATTTTTTCGAAAATTCTGGGCATATCTTCTTTACTCGGAAACTCCTTCATAATAGCTAACTCTTGTAGACGTTCACTAGGTATGCCTTCGATCAAATAATCGACCATTTTTTCCTCTTCGATGGGAACGTCCTTTGCCAAAATAATTTTGTCGTGATAATAATCGGCGAATGACTCGGAGATTTTCCATTCGCGCTCTTCGAATCTCTTCCTCAACGCTCGACGCACTGGTCGATGGTCGGACATCTTTCTGAATCCAATCATAACTTCATCTAGGCTCATCACGATCGTATCCTCGCTCTGAAACCAATTTTTCGCTTCCCCTTCAGTTTGTTGCTCACGAGTAATTCAGCGCGATCGTCCTCGAGCGCGTACGTCGCACACAGTTGTCGAATTTGCTGTTTCCACCTTCTAAATGTGCCGGCGGTGCCATCGAAAGATGCCACCAATTCCAACATGGCGTTGATATTCTCTTTTCGGCGCACCCCTTCCCCCGGCGGATGTGCAGCTTCACGTAACAGCACGTTCTCTCGATAGGCAATCTCCAATTCTCGTCTCAAAAGTTCATTTTCACGACATTGAAAATCGAGTTACATATTGTGAAAGCGATTTTGCATTACTTCAACATCTCGATCATCGCGTCAATCTTCGATGGCGTTCCCGCCAACCGCGCCTTCGTCATCCGGGACCTCTTCCACGACTGCCGTACGCGCCATTTGCTCTATCCAAGCCCCGCTCGGATCGTCCTCGTCTAAACGAGCGATAAAATCCTTGTTCGTACCATTTAACGGAAGACCACGTCTCTCTAACTCTGCTCGATACTAAGCCACTGGCACTTTCTTCGGATCCATGGCAGTATCAAATAATGTCCGCGAAGAGCACCAATATATTGTCACGCCGTTGGGAGGGGAGTATGGGGGGTTTGGGAGTATCAGCCTTAAAAGTAAACTCGGATCTATATGTTCCCACCATTTCTTTGGTCAAAGTTAATATCTTCTCATGAGCTGCGGAAATCGAGGATGATGGCAATGATATCTTCATTGTGGGACCCTTTTGTTCTGGTAGTAAGTCTCTTGCGCCAATTGAATGGGCTATTGATTCGAAATCAGCTTTGACTGCTGACAGTGCAGTTGCCGTAGAAATTGTTTGTACAACAAATCTAGACATCTGATCGATTGTGGCCTGAACATTCATGGTCATTGTCAACAACGTTGATCCCAGTTCTGTCACTCTAGTCTCTAAATTATCAAATTCCTTGCTCCCTGAGGCTAAGAGATGCTTCACTCTGCTCAATCCCAACACATAAGTATCTATCCCGTCTTGATCATATCTTCGAGCGATATCTGTCCCAATATCTGGAAGTTCCATGGTCTTGCTTAAGGGGGGAAACCAGTTTAGACCGATCGAAAAATCGTCTTTTTTTTATTGCATGAATCGTTAGTATAACTATTCAAGAATATGTGGTCAAAATTTCAAAGCAAAATTCCCATTAGTTCGAATGCAATGAGCACTTAAGTGACCGCCCGTCGGTTCTGTGAAGAAGCGCACGGCAATTATATCGGTGATGGAGATTCGAAAACGTTCACAGCAATTCTAAATTTGAATCCCTACGGTAATGAAGTGAAAGTTGTTAAAAGTGAATGTATAGGCCATGTTCAGAAAAGGATGGGAACTCGGCTCCGAAACATCAGGAAAGATAAAAAACTGGGCGGAAAAGGAAAATTGACAGAGGCGTTGGTGAAAAAGCTCAGCACGTACTACGGCTTAGCGATTCGAAGAAATATAAACAGCGTCGAAGACATGAAGAAGGCTATAATGGCAACTTTTCAGCACATGATATCCACAGACGACAATCCACAACACGACAACTGTCCAGAGGGAGAAGATAGCTGGTGCAAGTGGCAGCAAGCTAAAGCACTTGGAACAGAGCCTGAACCGCACCCTGCCCCATTACACCGCGACGTTCAAAAAGAAATTCTTCCGATATACGAAGATTTATCGAGAGACGATCTGCTGACGAGATGCTTAGGCGGTCATACGCAGAATGCGAACAAAAGTTTCAATTCAACCGTTTGGCGACTGGCTCCAAAGCATCTACATGCTGGTTTAAAAATAGTCGAGATTGCGACATTCTTGGCTACTGCATTATTCAATGAAGGAAATTCAGCCCTTCTAATGCTGATGAATGAATTAAATCTTGTCGTTGGCTCACAGAGCTTCAATTATGCCGAGAGCATGGACAGAAAGCGCGTGACGAGACAGAATAGGCGCAGCTCATTGGAGACGAAGGAAGCTCGTATAGCTCGTCAAGTGGAGTTGCAAGCTAAAAATGACGCATATGAGCAAGAAGAGGGATTGCTATATGGTGCTGGAATAGCTGATTAATCGGTGAGCATTTTTTATAATTAATTACTGCCTTGAATTTCTCGTTTTCGCTACATTTTATTTCAAACGCGTTTTTCTCGAAACGACTTTTTTTCGACTTGCGTACATTCTAGCTCAAAAAGTTATTGATCGATCGTTCTGAAATTTGGTGTAGATATTCTTTATTCAATTCCACGTAACATGAACTAAATTCGGGGATTATATTGTTATTAAAAATATATTTTTTATGCAAGAAAGATGAAAAAATATAGTATAAAAACATGACATTGTGTTCAAACACCTCAAAAACATGCAATTTTCAATTTGTTTGATCAAAATTAGGTTCATATTCTTAGAAAATATATTTTTAATGAAAAAAAAAAATATCCTGATGATTACAGATAAAAATTGCGACATCAGGGATGTACGCCAGCCAAATGCTCGGATGGCAATCGCCCATGGACTGCACGCGGTAACTCCACTATTTCCGGCGGAAATCGTTTGAAAAAATTTTAAAGTGTACTTGAAAACATAAATAAAATATCCTCCAAGTTTAAACAGTTTGTAATTATTCCTTCCTGGTTAAAAAAAATCATGAAAAACAGCAAAATTTCGACCTCATACGAGAAACCGGTTTCCCCCCTTAACTCAATCCAACCAGATGCTTTACACCACAGCTTGATCAAATTCGAGTCATTTATCAACAACGCCTGCTCATGGGCATTCTTCAGGAAGTCATACGCATTGGATGGAGGAGCCAAAGATTTATCAAGGTACTCTTTGTATCTGTTGGTATGTTCACTAAGGGGAGTCTTCGATTTGCTGGAATCAGCAGGTTCATCATCACAGGAATCTTCTGTATCCGCCCAGTTGAAACTCGGCTCCACATGAGGGATTCCCAGTTTATCATATACAGTGGTAGCAAAGCCCAAAAGGGCCCTTTTGGGCTTTGCTACCAACTCTCATCCCAATACTAGTGACCGATATGTTATCTAGGTCAGCAGTAAATACCTCACTGGCTCTCTCTTGGACTTTTTGAAGCTCGCGATTCATCGCGGCTTCCTCTGATGTTACTTCTCTCTTGGATAACATTGGTATGCCTAAACAAGAAATCTCACAACGAAAGGTGGGAGAGATTGCTGTTGAGGGAGGATCGGGATTTGAAGTTGGAGGTACACTAATACTCTGTGATTGACTTGCAATCACTTGTGCAGCTGCTAATATAGGTCCGGGATGTTTTGGTGTCGACTGAGCGTGTTTTCTCGAGGAGGGACGAGTCAGGGAGGGGGTCTTGGAAAGGGAAGGTGACTTGGAAGTCGAAGATGAGGTGCTACCGGTACTGCCTTTGGCGTGAGCCTTCTTGGAGGATCGGGAGGATGATCGTTTGCTTCACATTCAGAATGATTTGGTATCTATGAATTCAACAATGAAAATAAAGAAACTTAAGTCGGAAACTATTTGTCTTTCTCTTGTTTTCTGGTTGCAGGGCCGGACGAGGACGACGTCGACGATGTCGACGACGATGTCTCGATGGAGATATGTTAATGGTGATGGTGTTGCTACGCAAGGGTCTGATGGGGTCAGTCTTATCGGACTGACTTCTGGCTCAGGTAAGTGTTTGCACGGTATTTTGTAATTTAAGTAATTTATTTCGCATACTTATCTCTCCTTTTTGTTGCAGGTGTGGGACGGCTCCTCTGGACGAGCCGGCTGCAGGGGAGGCTGTGGTATTGTGGCGCATGGCGTCACAACACCCCCCTGCTTAAACGAGAGTACACCTTTTGGTGTACTCGAGCGTATTTCTGGTGTTTCCCTGTCTACCTGTATTCATCACACTCATTCTTCCATTCTTGCACGCACACTGTTCGGGTTTTTGGCGTTTTCGGGCGGCGAGTGTGTGCCTGCACAGCTCATCCCCCGTGCCTCCCGACTCATTGAGAGTTAACACTAAGTTGATCAGTCCTTGTCTCCCTCCTCTGTTCTGACTAGGGTACGCGGCTCGTCGCTCGCGTACTTCTCATCTTTGGTTTTGGCTCTAGGCCATCCTATCTCTGGTTTGGGGCCTGTCGTTCGAGTTGTGCCGACGGGCGTTGCAGGGGTTGGGTGGGTGGAGGGGACTTTTGGGGGCGGGGTTGGTTTTTGGGGCCTGCCGGGCCTAGCGGGGTGGTTAGGGTTTTTTTACTGGGTGTAGAGAGGGGAGAAGGGCGAAAAGAAGGCGAAAGAAGAATGGAGGCGAGAGGGTGAAAGACTAAGCGAGAGAAAGAAAAAACAAAAACTTGGTCGACACCAGATATATGAAAGAGAGAAAAAAAAACGATAACTAAAAAAAAACGTGGTCGGTACCAAAAATGTGGGTAACAGATCCCATAAATTCAAAATAAAAGGTGGACGAAGCCGTGTAAAGGGAAATAAAATAGCAGCTGTAGGGGGAGAAAGGAAAATAACGAATAACAAAAAAAAATGGCCAGTGCTAGGGTGTATTCGAAATAAGGAAAGAAAAACAAATGGTTGCGAAAATAACAATGGTCGGAGCCAGAAGATAATGAAGGGAAAAGGTCGTGAAGAAGGTTAGGGAAGGTCGAACGGAGGGTAGCAGAAAGAGAAGTCGAGAAAAGGAAAGAGAGGGTCGAAAAGAAAAGGGGGAATGGCGACGGATTGGGTGTGTAGAGGGGGATGGGGATTCAGTTGGCAGCCAGGCTAGTGAGTGGGATCAGGGGATAGTGGGTGGACGGAATTTATTTAGGGTGGGGGAGTTTTTCGACCCGTCGGGGACACTTGGTAGACAAGTGTCCGAACTGGCCGCAGGTCCAACACCTTTTCGGCGTTGGGGCGCGTGGGAGGTCGGGATGATGGAAGTTTGGATACCCCTGGGCCGGGATTGGAGCTGGAGGTGTAGGGGGAGAGTTGGGTGGGGCGTGGGGGGCTTGTTAGGAGGGGTGATTTGGAGGGACATGAGGCTCGGGATGGTGGTTGGAGGTGTAGGGGAGTAGTGATGAGCGTGGGGGGGGGGGGAGGCTAGTACGGAGGGCCATTTTATTCGGGGTGGTGGAATGGGCTTGAGGGGGTCGGGGGGGACGGATGATGGGTGCGGCCGTTGGGACCGCAGTTCTGGCTTCGGCAGCCAGAGCGCGGGCCCGCCGACGGCTGCGCCGCCACTGCTTCGAGGGCTTATTGCGGCTTCGGGGAGTGGGTGGGGTAGGGGGAGAGGACATTTGGGGGGATGGCTGGGATGGTGGAGTGGGGGATAGGGAAGGGGAATAGCCCCTTTGGGCGTAGGAACTCTTGATATAGATCGAGAGGGCGGAGATGCTTACAAGGGGGGTTGGTGCGGGAGGATTGGTGCACCGGCGGGAGGGACGGAAATGTTCGACCGGTAGGTCTGGGGAAAACGGTCCGGATGACCGGGGGCGTGGGGAATGGGGGCGGATGGAGAAGGTCTGGTGGGTAGGGGTGGGGTTTGCGATCGGCTTCGGCCGACGTAGGAGTTTGGTGTGAAAGGGAAGTGTGGGGGCTGGGGTAACTGGGGTTGTTGAGGTAGTTGGAGGAATGGGGGTTGGGGGAGGTGATGGGATTGGGGTTGGGGGAGGAGATTCCTCCTTCTCCTCGTAAAAGTCGGTTGGAATGGAAATGGTAAGGGGGTAGGTGTCCGGCGGTGCCGCCCGCTGGAAGGCGGGGGTGCCGGCGAAATCATTAATACCGGACCTTAGGGTGCCCGTCGGCAGAATGTATCTCCGGTGGCCCGTGGGCCGACTGGTTCTCCTCTTGCTCATCCTCGTCTCCTGGAATATAATTGTAACTGGTTAGTGTCTGTCATTCTTCTGGCCGTTCAAGGGATAGGGGGAAGGAAGGATACCCGTATCCGTCGGCGGGTGGTATGCCTTCAAATCGGATACGTGTACTCTCGGATTTCTTCGCGAATTGGTGTCATTTAATTCGTAAATCGCGGGAGATGGAGCGCTGAATATTTCGTACGGGCCTGTGAAAGGGGGGGGGGGGCAAGTTTGGCTGCAAAATGTTGGGGGCCTGACGAAAGAACGCGGTTTCTTCTAAGCACGAGGTCATCTACCTTGAGTCGCGTATCTTTCCTGGCCTGGTTATATTGCCGGGCCTGGCGCTTGTACACTTGTTCCAATTGCTTGCGCACCCAATCGTGTAGCAGGGGCAGACGTTTGAGTCGGTCAGTCCAGGCAAGTAATAAAATATTATTTTATTTCCCCTTCCTTTTCCCAATTATTGTAAGGCCCGTGCAACACTTCATCGCCGCTCAGCCGATGGATGGCTGTGGTGCGGGGACGGACGTATGAATTCTTCATAGATGATTGACAATGAGTGCGGTGTGTTATGCGAGTGTGACGATGTGGATTGAACGATGGTGACGGCGATGACTTCAGGTCTGGCGGGTCGGTACTCTTCACGAAGCTCAATTCCGCCCATATGCTTATGGCAGGGAATTCACGTTAATAACGGACCATAAACCGTTGGTATGGCTTAACTCTGTGAAAAATCCAGCGAATCGACTTATGCACTGGAGGGTGAAACTCGCTAACTACCAATATAAAATCATTTACAAACCTGGTAAAATTAATCATGATGCGGACGCACGATACCACCACCCTCCAGAGCAAGTCGATTCATCGGTTGCCCCAGCCAGGGACGTAGGTGATTCCGATAGCGAAGATGAAGCTATCTTCGAAACCGCACCATCGGAACAACACACTAGGTCTGCACCGTCGAAAAACTCAAAACAATGAAAACGAATAAATGATAACGAGTTAGGAGACAATTCGGAGACGGATGCTTCGATGCCCTCTCCCGTTACCAGCCTGACATACTTTGTAACCACAAAAGGTCAATCGATTGACGCGAGCGTAAAGGATTAGAGGCGCATAAACATTTACCTATCTTAACAAATTTAACACTCTGCCGAGTGCGAGTATCAACATGCCGTAACAGACAACTCTTAGCTCTCCCTATAAAAAAGGATTTCAGAGCAAACGCCTCGATCGAAGACCTATCCGAAGTGCTTCTATCATCAAAAAACATAAGAGCACTTGTTCCGACAAAGCAGGAATGCGCGCTTAACCGTCCCGCGCGATTGTCAGCGACTCAATCGATGGCGACGGCAACGTCGCTCAATGTCCGAGCGACGTTTCCCCCTCCATCGCGCGACGGCACCGGCTCGTGGATGAACGCAGCGTTACCAACTTAGGGGGTTTCCCCCTAGATCTAGGGGGAACAACAATGAAAAGGGGTTTTTTTAGGGGGCTAATTTTTCTAGGGGCATTTTTGGGGGCGTGCATTTTGGGCACGATACCGAGTGGTCAATTCTCAGGCTACAAAAAGATTGCAATTTATATACATTCGAAACATCCGATATATTCACTGCGCATGCGCTGCACCCTTGTTGGTTGAACGTTGATCGTTGACGCCATATTTCATACGTCGTGCATCCGTTTTTGACCAACGAATTAAGTTTCACGTGCCACGTGCCGGCGTACCCTATGTTGAGGATTTTACCAGCTTTTCACCAGCGAATTTGATTTAATTACAGAGTAAGCTCCTTGTGTTTCTGTGAAGCATAACAAAACTAACAAAAACAGTGTGTGTCTGTGTGTTGCAGTCCAGTTCACGCAATGTGTTTGATGCGAAGTTTCATTTGGCAGTGGTGAACGGTGAAGTTTTATTTTCAGACATTTAACGAGGATTTGGTCCAATTAAAAACCACTCATCTTGCTTGTTTTATAGCATAAGTTTGTTAACCTATCTTGCATATGCACCATAAAAAAAATTCTATATAAAAATAAGTAAAAATATATAATGGGTGCGATTTATTTGAGCTAAGTTGAAAAAGTTACTGTTTTCAAGTATTTTTTACATTTTTGTTGCAATCGAGAGGAATTCCTATGTGAAAATGAATGTGATCAATTTTTCAACTTGACTCAGTATTTGCACCCAGGCGTTCTTGACGCATGGTTTCAAAATTTACATCATTGAAACGCAACGAATTTTTTTTTTTACAATATCCATATTTTGTTTTCAATATTGTTCATTTTAATATTCTTAATATATTCTTTGATATTCTTGAGTAACACAAATTTAATATTAGTTGAACAGTATGTATTCGTACAGTGTAATGATAAGAATAAGGAATTTGAATCGTACTTTCGCTGCGTTCCAACGATGCAAACTTCATACGCATTTTCACGCATTATCTTTGACCGTATCACTTATGAAGTTTACTGTGCTGATGTGTAGAATAAGTTACTAAAAAGGAAGCTGGCTACTGAAACAATTTTTAACGCTTGACGTTCTGTATTGACTTTCATTAATAAATATTAACCGTGCAAGTTTTAACACATTACTGAACATTGTATTATTTATATTATAGGTTGGCTAGCCCCTAATCCAACCGATGCTAATTCCGCGATCGGCAAGTATTGTCGGGTTATGCTGAAAGCGCATAAAAAGGATCTTGTGAATCACGCGAAGACCGAAAAACACAAGAAAGCTGTAGCCTCGGACGAAGTAGCAAAGTCATGCAGACCATTGACGTCAACCTATAAACGAATTTTGCCGGAAAAATCGAAGATCGCCGAACTGAAGATTGCGGCTTTTGTGGCGGGACACACATCGCTACAAACCGTGGACCACATGATTAATCTGCTTCCTCAGCTAGATCCTTCGTCAGATGCGATTTCGAGTTTGAAACTTCATCGAACTAAATGCTCAATGCTAATCAAAAATGTGCTTGGTCCGTGTATGCTTCAAGCGTTAATAGACGAAATTGGAGATTGGCCGTATTCGATCATAATCGATGAAAGTACTGACATTTCGACGCAAAAAGTACTATGCATCATGGTACGTTTTTTTTCACTGAAGAAGAAACAAATTGTCACTACTTTCTACCGATTAATAAAAATAATCGATGCCGATGCAAGGAGTGTCCATGGAGCCATTAAAGAACAACTAATAAAAGATGGTTTGAAAGTCCAAAATATAGTTGGGATTGGCGTCGATGGGGCGAGTGTCATGGTTGGTAAGCATAACTCACAACAGTAACTGCTTTGTTCAGACACGAAATACCAGACGTCATCGTGATAAAGTGTGTCTGCCATTCTCTCCATCTGTACGCTGAAAAAGCAGCAGAAACATTGCCTCGGCAACTCGAGTTTTTGGTACGAGAAGCGCACAATTGGTTTTCATACAGTCCAAAACGGGTGGAAAAATATAAAATATTGTACGAAACCATCAATGGTACCGGAAAAGTAAAAAAAATTCAAGGGCTCAGTGGAACTCGTTGGCTTGCACGATCCGACGCTATAAATACAATATTGGATCAATGGGACGAATTACAATTGTTATTTTCTGTTACGAAATCTAAAGACAAATGTGACATGGCGGAACAGGTACATGGGATTATGTCAAGATTAGCGTACAAAGCGTTTTTGGTTTTTTTGAAATTCGAACTGAAAAGTATCACCCAATTAAATGTACTATTTCAAAATGACCATGTGGAGCCAACCAAACTGCTGGAAGATTTATTTTTAATGTTTAAAAACATACTCCAAAAATTGGTGGTACCGTCGAGTCTACAGAAATTGGGTGATGGTGAGTTAACCGAATTCGATTTTCAATCCCACCTCATGCACACGTCAGCGATGTATTTTGGCTACGAATTGCATTCCCTTGCCCAAAATATCGAAGAGAAGGACTTGATGGATGTTAAAGAACGGTGTAAAGGATTTCTCTGCACTTTGGCTCCAGAGATTCAAAAACGATTGCCAGATAATTTATCAATTTTAAAGACGATGGTTAATTTACATCCAAGAGTTGCATTATCTCAACTCAAACCAAGATTAACCGAAATCTTAACGAAATTTCAGCGAACACACTTATACGGCCATATCAATGATGTAGAATCAGAATACAATCAGTTACAAAATAAGACTTGGCCAAAAGTATCAAACTCCGTTGAGTTTTATTCGGACGTATATGATGACTGTGATTCCGCTGGACAAAAGCGGTTTGAAAATATCGCAAAATTTTCAATGGCCCTCCTTACTCTCCCATTTTCTAACGCAAGTGTCGAACGTGTGTTCTCGACATATAACGTAATTAAAAATACATTACGCAATAGACTCTCTCTTGAAGTACTCCAAAGTATCATGATGGTGAGGTTTACATTATCAAGAGAATACGGGTCATGTGTTGGATTTAAGCCTTCTGCTGATATGTTTAAATTGTTCAATGTCAGTATGTACGATTCGAAAAATGCAGAGGATAGCCAAACAGAATGCAATAGGCAGACCGATGCCTTTGATGAAATATTCGATGTCTACGCCGATGATTTGTTATAATATTCGAGTATCAGAGCAACTTTGTACACTTGTAGAATAGTTTTTCTCAAAGAATAAGTATTCTTATCTTAAGATAATGTTATTCAAGCTTAAACCTTACTACTACTTTTTTTACATTCAGTATTTTTGTCAATTCTCTTGTATACATCGGACGTTTGCAGCAATTGATAAACAGTTTTATAATGCGAGTGTAATGCATGCATATAATAATTTGAATACGAAATATTCAACAGTTCCTTTTTATCCTTTAATTTTATCTCGGATCTAAGTCATATAATGTCAAATATATCTATGTAAATAACATGATATTTTCGTAAAATATAATTATGAGAAACCGTACTGTGTTCGAGCTCAAAACTTCGAACCCATCCATTTCACTTTCAATATTTCTGTCAATGTTCTGATAGACACTGGATGTTATGGCGAAGTATGAAACCCGCGACCACCCCGAAATTTTGAAAAATTCTCCAAAAAAAAGTATTAATCAAATCCCTTTAAAATTTGGCGTGAGGATTTAATGACAGCACGGAGGGAGTGACGGTTTTCGAATTTCGAAAATAGTGATCATTTCGAAGAAAATAGAGTTTGCTTTCTGCAGCTCCTCCCGTATTCGCCGTGAGTGCGAGAGAGAGAGAGAGAGAGAGAGAGAGACAGCTGCAAGACGCAAACTCTACTTTCTTTGAAATGGTAACTATTTTCGAAATTCTAAAATCGCCATTCTCTCCCTGCTATATCATTAAATCCTCACACCAAATTTTAAAGCGATCCGATTAATAGTTTTGTTTTTTTGAGAATTTTTCAAAATTTCGACGTGGTCGTCGAGTCTCATACATTGCCGTAACAGTAATTGATAAACGGTTTCTATAACGCACAAATAATGTATGCATATCATTATTTTAATATAAAATATCAACAATATCGTGTTTATTTTTGATTTTATTTAAGCTATATAATGACATATGTAGCTATGTGATTAAAGTCCCATTTCCATTCTACACGAACGCATTTTTTACTGATATTTGAATATGTCCCGAAAACAGAACCCCCGTGAAGTTGGCCGGCCAACTTGCACTTTATTAATTGACTTTTTTTTATATCGTTAGATGGTCGTTAGGTAGTGTTAGGTAGTCTAATTAAAACGTTAGGTAGTCAACCATATCCTTGTAAATCCAAAAAAACAATTTTGCGAATTATGCATGCGCAACGGCTAATGTGCACCTGTGTGAACTTAGCCAGTCGACTGACAATTGCGATCTTTGGCACACATTCATACACACGGATCAAGAGTCATCAGTGTAATCACTGTTATCAGTCGTCCAGACAATTATGTACGATGCGGGATTAAAAATATATGAAACAATAATTTATACACAATGTCAAACCCTTTAATTTATCGTTCAGTGTAGCGCCAAATAACCTAAGACGCTGAAAGATACATTGAGGTTGTCGTTGAACGATGTTGATGTCTGCATGGCTGAAATGCAAAGAAAATATATTTTTTTAAATAATTATTTTGGGTTAGAATAAGCTTGCGAAGAAAAAATAGTCGTAAAACGTTTTTTGAGACCTCCAGTTAGAATCTGGGCAAAAAATATTGAAAAAGTATGAGTAAAACTATAAATAAAAGAACAAAAGTATTATTTCCGTTGCATGCCAACGATGCAAACTTCAGCATCATGTTGTTGAAGTGACTACCGGAAATGGAATGCTCGACTTGATTCAAAGTATTCTGCAGGGGCCCAGTGACGGCTTGTTTCTGGCTGCTCAACGAAATAAGTTATTCCTAAACCCCAGCTTGACTTGAAACTTCTTCCCATTCGTATTCCAAAATCAGCGATGCATCAAAACTTGATCTCGCTGCATATCAATTCCCTCAGAGGTGTAACATGACCTCAAAATTTCAACACTATGATAGGTGCAGAACTGACGGTGGACAGTTTTACCACTTTTGCGAATTTGCTGACGCAACGTTTACATGTAAGAATGTCTGCAGCGATTTAAGTTTTTACAGGATGAACTTAAGAAGTCTTGATGTAACATAACTTCAAAGTTTTTTTGACACATTTTTCTCGAAGAAGGATTTATGGAATAAAAAAATAACCGCGAGGCCGCCTGCGCAATTAATGTGTACATGGGGCCCCACTATTCTTTTTCATTCCATTAAGTCGTATTCGGGAAATATGTGTAAAGAGTTTTATCCCAATTAATGTCACAAACATTCACAATACAACAGAAAGTTGGTTTATAATTGACTGCGCATGAGAATGCGGGAACCATCTTGGTTCTTGTTTGCACCAGACAAGTCAGGCACAGGGGGGTGACACTCAACGAAATTCAACGGGCTTCGATGACGTAGGATGGTTCGCTTAGTGTCGCCGCTTTTAGTTCGCATTGTGCGGCGCTACCGGTCGTCCGCGCTGTACCCCACACCCCCGTCATCCCCTTGCCACTTACCATTATAACCTCAACCACCTCAACTAAATAGACAGCTACTGCAATCGTGAAAATCGTGATACTTCCGATAATTTTTTCTCAGGTTTGAAAACCTTTCTTTTTATATACGACGTTTATTGGTAATTTATTTCATTTAGATTTGTTTTCGATCGTGTGTTTGACAAAAGGAACTGTGAATGTGCGACGAATTAGCGATATTAAAATTTCGCAATGCCTACGTGTGTGGTGCTCGGATGTACTTCAGGATATCGGTCGAATCCGGAAAAATTCCACCTTTTCACAGTTCCTAAGGACACGAAAATCCAGACGCTATGGAAAGAAGCAATTCAACCTTGTGGAATCGAAATAAAGTCAGGGCAATCGGTATGTGAAAAACATTTTCGTGTCGACGAGATATTGATGGAACGTAAACTTCTTGGACCTGAAGGAACAGTGCTCGGAATTGTAAGTTTCATATTTTAATACATTATTAATATTATATGCTTATTTTATCGATTGTTCTATCCTGAAATATTTCTCTTGTAGTCACCGTACAAAGTACCTCGACTAAAAAAAGGTACAATACCATCCATATTCCCATGGACGGAACTCATTAGATCACAAATAGATGTGTTACCTAATGAGACGACAGAAATGCTCACAGACGTTGAAGTACCTGAACCGGAGCTTATACCTGAAACAGTCCTGCATGTGCAAAGAGTTGCAGAGCCGGAAACTATCGACGCTGTCTCAGATCATTTTAGTGCTGGGGAATCGAGTGCATTGATACCTTTATTAACGCTTCAAGAATTAGCCT
This sequence comes from Netelia fuscicornis, assembly GCA_946811545.1. Lineage (NCBI taxonomy): Eukaryota > Metazoa > Arthropoda > Insecta > Hymenoptera > Ichneumonidae > Netelia > Netelia fuscicornis. The sequence goes on along the minus strand of OX328013.1, from coordinate 15,177,988 downwards.
CATCAGATATATCAATGATACCTAACTGGATGAAGCAGGTCATACCTTGTGGGAATACGGTCATTGTAACCTTCTTTCTCAATCAATGCATAAAGGTTGGCGAACATTTTAAAATATTTTCATTGAAGGAAATCGTGTTCAAACCTGACATGACCTTCCAAATAAGTGTCCTTGGTAAACAAGTTGGCGCAACTGATCTCGCCATTGACTTGAGTCCAATACGTACCATTCAAAGACTGCAAGACTTATTAATGATTGTCAACAGTTTGAATGTTTGTTTTGGTATAAAGTCTGTGGGAGTGCAAGATCAAAGTTTCAATGGCAACGTTTGTAAAGATGTGAGTGGAGCCTGGCGGCATAGTAGATGTTCATTATTGCTGTCTGCAACATCAATATGCCCATTTTGTCGAAGAGCAAGAAAAGCGGCCTCTGCAAAAATCCGAAGATTGCTCAAATCTCATGATAACAAGACAAACATTCGTCTTAAACTTTCTCCGAAGGAAAAAAAAGTTTTTACGAAATTACGAGCAAGATGTATCTCTGTTGAGAAATCAAAACAACGTGTAAAAGATGCTCTGGAAACATTAAAAACCGAGCTCGATACGTGCCAACAGAAAATATCGTTGCACGGTGAAGAATCTGTGGATCAATATGTGAAATCAGCAAACCTGCCGGAAAACCAATCTCATGCTTTACGAGAAATTCTTGCTGCTGCAAAATGTCAACAAACAAAAGGAAAACGATATTCTGAAGAATGGCTACTACTTTGCATGCTATTGCATATGCGATCACCTGCTGGTTATAACTTCTTGCGTAACAACGAGATTTTGCCACTCCCTTGCGTGCGAACAATTCGAAGGTACGTAAAATGTGAATAATATTGTTTATCTATAATTACATATTAATTCGATGTTAACAGCTCCATATGTACATTTATGTATTTATTTCCTTGAGCATCAGTTTTTAAAATATTATTTGTTTTCAAATTTCAGTTTTTTTTTTCAAATGCTCATAACTTTATGTTACAGATATCTTTCCAATATTGATACAGCATGTGGCTTTGACCCACAGTTTTTTGAAGTGTTGAAATTGGCTCTTAAGAAAAAAAATCCTATTCATAAACACGGGATTTTACTCATCGACGAAATTGCAACGAGAGAAAGCGTCAATGTTAATACAAAGACACTTTCGTACAAAGGATTGGTTGATTTCGGTGGAGAACAAGCATCCGATTTAAGTGAAAAAGCTAATCATGGATTGATAATTATGTTTCATCCATTGGCCGACGATTATACACAACCCATAGCAGTATTTGCTTCACGGGGACCTGTCAAGGGTGAGGACTTAGCACACTTGATCGTCAAAGCAATAGTATTGATCGAAAACGTTGGCGCAAAAGTCCACGGAGTTGTCACCGATGGGGCAAGTACAAATCGAAAATGTTGGAGCGAGTTGGACGTCACCGGGCAAAGAAATAAATTGCGGAACTACTTTGAACATCCCACGGCTGAAAGCCGTCGAGTATTCATCTTTTCCGATACACCGCATTTAATTAAAACAATCCGTAATCGACTCTACGGCAATAAGACCTTACAGGTTTGTCCAGCTTGTATGTACTAGTGATAAAAGTCTTTTTTGAGATGGTTGGAGCATGATGAATTTTTTAATTCTTGTTCTTAGATGGATCCAAATCAACCATTCATAAAGTGGAAGGACATCGAGACTCTGCACAAAAAAGACAAAGAATTGACGGGGCCCGGTCAAGTTCTCTTGTGCCCCAAGTTGACCTTGGACCACATTGAACTTAACAATTCACTCAAAATGCGAGTGAGATTAGCTACACAGGTAAATAAAAGGGGTGTGCTTGATTGCAGGTATTTATATATGTATTAATAAGTATATTTTAATACAAGTATGATTCACCCAGGTTTTCAGTAACTCCGTTGCGTGCGGACTACGATTTCTTCGAAGATATGTCTCAGAATTGGAACATTGTGATGCGACCGCTTCTTTTTGTGAATGGATCAACGAGATGTTTGATGCACTCAATCGTAAAACGCCCATTCACGGAGTACAGCCCGGTAATACCGATTACAAGGTAATTTATTCAAATACCACTATTTTTTATACTTTCTCTGTCACATGCTACTTATATCGGTACACAACTGATTCATAGATACTTGAGGAATCGATCCGCAAACTGGATGCATGGGAGGAAAACGTCGAAAAAGGTCTCGTATCGAAGGCGTGTTATTTGACCCCACAGACTGCAGAAGGTTTGCGAGTAACTCTACAGTCAGTTCTGGACCTCACAACTTATCTTACACAACAGTGTAATTTCCCATACGTTTTGACCGGTCGAATAAACCAGGATCCGCTGGAGGTTAGAAAGTTAATCGGGATTTAAAGCGATGTGCAACGTATTCTTGGTCTGTCTCTCTCGCTCTTTTGCACTTATCTATGTTTCACATCATCATCAGTTAAAATAGTATCTTTTTAGAACTTGAATATTTTTGTTTGTTCATTGTCTATACATACGACCAATAAAGTACCTTTTGAGGGGCTCATTTCCAAGCTACGGACCACTTTAGCAATAATTATTCTACGTTCAATGTTTCAATCAATATACGTATTGAGATTTTGACGTAACTCAACATTTTCTGCATTCGACCGTGTAAAAATTTGCTACGAAGCAATGCGACATCATAAAGCAAAAGCAAAGGTTCTTGATGGTTTTAAGTTTATGATGTGCATTGGTCATATTTAAAGCAATAACTAAACGAAAATATTGAATATTAAAATGATTCTCTCTCATCTGACTCTATTCCCTTAAGAGGGGACTATATACGTGCCGCTATTGCGATTATACTGTTACAATTTTATTGAATTCCATCTATTCGAATGAGAATAAGTTTGGATGGCGATTTCGAAGCGTTGTGTCGGCATTTAGTCTCCTCTTTATGTAATGCTGTCCAACTGCTCTACTGATACTGACAACTTTATCCAAAGTCCGTTAACGATTATTAATAATGAACGTTAATTTCAGGATATCTTAGCATCAGATTTCAACGTGAAATCGCTACAAAAATGTGTGCATGCGTTAATCAGATTTTTATTTTTTCAACCTTGCCCATTTTAGAGATACTTTGGTACCATCCGTCAAGCTGGAGGTTGTAATGATCATCCATCTAGTCACACATTTCTCCAAATCCATAAAATCCTATCGACTTATAGCGTTCTCAAGCCTCCAAAAACAGGAAATTGTTCGATTTTTGAAGATAAACCTCATCAGGCTCTTGTGACGCTAGCAGAACTAAAAACAATTTATAAAAATCCGAGAAAATCTGATTTATCAGTCTCTATTAAGGCGAAGCTTGCAGAAGCTGCGCAACACGATAACTGGGATCTCGAAGATGTAATCGAACATGATTACAGTAAGCCCGAAGTAACAAGTTGCGTTCTCTACTATATTACAGCTAACTTGATGAAACGGATTTCGAATACCGTGAAATGCGAAAAATGCAAAGAGAGCTTATTGGGTACTGACAAAAGAGCAAACCTTCCTGAATCAGACCTGACGGATTTTCTTACTCGGGGTCCATTAATTCATCCCAACGTTCACTTCTATCGATTCATACTTTTTCTAGAACAACGATTTTCAGTTCATTGTCATTCTGCACAAGTTTTTGAATCGATCTTGGAAGATGTATACAAATATGAAAAGCTTTCGTTTCCATGTTCAGAACACGCTGCCGACATTCTTTTTCATGTAATCCAATACTACGTGACTGTACGCATGCAACAGCATTGCTCGCGACTTAATGCAGAAAAAGAAAAACTAATCAGTATAAGAAGAAAAACTCGAAATTCTGTAAAACGTAATATAATTCTGTGTTGCAACCGCAGCTGTGATAATAAATAATAACTATTTTGTAATATTTAATATCATTGCATTTTATTTATTTCCTACCATTTTCAACCATGTGAAAAACGTGTAATTGATAATGAAATGTAAATAAAATTAAGTAGTAATATTAATCTCATAATACAATGCAATTATAATAATTCTAATTTATTCCGCATTTCCATTTACACTCTGCTATTATTTATACTATAATACTAATACTATTATAGTATAATAGTATTAATACCAATACAGCTTTATAGTTAGACGAATGTGAAATTGAGGTAATAACGAGGATTTTCAAAAAATTACAAAACCATTCATTTATTTTATTATTTTCTTCAGGCAAAATTAGAAAAAAAATCAAATTTATTAAAAAAGCTTTTGGAAAGATTTAACTTTCATGATGTTGCAGTTATCGATCGTAATTTTTTTATACAAATGCATGGCGTGGTAAAAAGAATTATAATTGAATTCACAAAGAAACTATCGAAGTAGAGAACATTTGTTAGTCTTCAAAAAATATTGAATAAAAATTGTGCAAATCAGAAAATGAAAAAATTGCCAAAATTGTTTATATTTTTTTCGGAAGAAAAACCCCAAATTTGTGTGCAATTAATTTGTCTACTACAAATTCATGAAGTCATATGACATATATATATATATATATATATATATATATATATATATATAATACGAATCTATACTATTGTATACATATCTTCAAATTATTTAATTATATTTTGTGGGTTGCTGTAATTATCTATAGCATAATAGATAATGTTTGCATCAGCCATAGCCCGCGCCTGCGGCGCGGACTACTACTAGCGCCACATGGTGGCTGGCGACGCTAAGAGAACCACACTATATATGTTGAGTGCCAGGGACCTGGTCAGGCATCACGCGTTTACGCATGCGTCGTGCATGCATTATTCGCAAAATTGTTTTTTGGATTTGCAAGGATATGGTTGACTACCTAACGTTTTAATTAGTATATTCATGACCACCTAACGATTACACATCATTTGAGCATCTTGAAAAGATAAATAAAGGAAAAAAAAATTCGGCCAACTTCACATACATTTTTAATTATTTGTTTTAAAAAATCTATTGACTACCTAACGTTTTAATTAGACTACCTAACGCTACCTAACGACTACCTAACGATATAAAAAAAGTCAATTAATAAAGTGCAAGTTGGCCGGCCAACTTCACGGGGGTAGATAGCCCGCATGACATTGTTACGTACTGGCCGACATTAGAGGCCCAGTCAATTTTCAAAATTCAGTCATGACCAAACGTCGGTTGCATATGTCCCCTAGTCGGTAAAAGGGCGCTCTGCGTAGTTACCCCTAGTACCGACATACCAGATAGTTCTGTCTGATAAGTAAATAGTACGACTTATCTCAATACTAAAGATGGTAGGGAAAACCTGGCCTATCACAAGAACTTTCCGACCCTCTCCTAAAGGAAAACCCAAACTCCACCCTAAACCAAACTCCACCCTAAACAAAAATCCCTTCCACCCAAAGCCAGAGCACATATAAAAAGACACGCTCTGACCAAAAAACGACACTCACAGACTTCGTCTTTTTACACTCATAGATTTCGTCTTTTTAGACTTATAGACTTCGTCTTTTTAGACTCATAGACAATTATTACACAACTCGAGTTCTCTCAGTCCTCAGTTAGAACAGTTTCTGTAAAACGTCTTGCACGACGTTCAGTTAAGTTAAACCGACACAAACTAAGAGTTACACAATAATCTCGAATCAACTTGAATAAACTCAATTGTTAACTGTTATTCATCGTGTTGTTCTCTTCAACTGCGCATAGCAGGGGTCGAATTTCATAAAGAACCTTCGAATCTCCGAATCTCCGAATTTCCGAATTTCCGCTCGATCAGAATATCTCATTCATTCTGATCAAACTGAGCGTACTCTTCGTAGTTCGCGCCGATAAAACTATATCGGCGGAGTCAACAGAACGGCGTGACCGTGCTGTTCCGAATCATCATCGAGGACGTAACAACATAACAGTCATGCGGACTATCCTTACGCTGGACATTGAATCTCACTGTTCAAACACCCGTATTCATACTCGTTCCTTACCTTGAGAATTAAGGACGTCTCCGTCGAGGACGCCTTAAATCTTCGAGGCTCCCTTGTTTCATAAAGAAGCATCCAACCTTCCTCCGAGAAGGAAGCGGTTTTATAGGGATATTAGTGACCTCTTGGTGGCGAAACCATTTTATGATCTTTGCTACTCACTTCACGTGGCGCTTCAGAAGTTTTATTTTATGTTTGGAGTGGGATTGGAGTCAAATAAAAAAATGAATCACGAAAATACTACACATTTTTCCGAAAAGGATATGTTTCGAAACTGTTTACGTGCTCCATTTTTAATTATTTTTAAGGTTAACTTGTAGACTGGCTGTCATCTCTGCGTCATATAGGTCATAACTGCATCGACGTCAAGCGCAAGCGCAAGCGTTGGCTATATGAAACGAAACAGCCAAGCACAGTGCCGAAGGTTTCCTCAAGGGAGCTCGAGACCTACCTTGAAATAAGGAGATCAATAAGGCTCCTTATTCTGTCGAGGAAGATCTATGAAACGCGAAATGAGGAATAAGGAATCCTTGTTCGTGAAGGAACGACTATGAATACGGGTGTAAGGAACTATCAACGATCAAACGACGATACTTGGCGCATGTTAGTATCAGACGATGGCAAAAGGAAAAAGTTGAAAAAGCTCAAAAATACGAATATTAGGGCAGAACGTAAATCGCAGTTTTCCAAGAAATTATAAACGATCAAATGATGAAACTTGGTACGACAATCAAAGTATAGCATAACGAAAATTATCAAAAAGTTAAAAAATATATCAGCAGAATTCTGTCCACCAACCTTCACCAGTCATAAGTTACTAGACAAGATTTGGGGATAGTAATTTCGATTTGGTGAAGAAACTATTAACGATCAAACGATTATAATTAACGATCAAACAATCTGAAACGACAACCGAAAGATTGGCAAAAAAAATCTTGAAAAAGTCAAAGTTGGCGGGCTAACTTTACGGAGCTGTTTCCCGGCAGAACTACATTGGCGGCTTTCCGAGAAACTGTCGCCGATCAAACGACGGAAACTTCCCAGTAAAACAGTTGTGTAACAGCAATATAACGTGGAAGTGACAATTAATATCACAGTGTTACCTTAATGTAGTATAACTGCTATATAATATGGAAATAACACCGCAATGTTTCACTCGATACCTGTATGCCATATACATGTAACGTACCATGGTAACATTATGGTTACATTACCAAAATCTATAACGGTCTCATAACATGTGCGTAACATTGTGAGTATAACATTGGTAATATTCAGGTTATGTAAACGTTATGAAAGTGTAAATATTGGAGTTACATAGCCAACAAATTGTAACTGTTACACATTATGTTAATAACAATGTGAATGTAACATTGGTAATATTCAAGTAGTGTATATGTTATATGAAATATTGCAATATTGAAGTTGTATAACCAATACTTACAACAGTCACATAACATTGTTACAATCATGTGAGTATAACAATGGTAATACGTACCTAATGTGAATGTTCTAAAACGGTAAAATGTTGCAGTTACGTAACCAACATATAATAACCGTTACATAATACACCTGTAACCATGTGATTTTAACATTATTAATATTCAGGCTATGTAAATGTTACGAAACGTTGCCGATTTTATATGATTAAAGGCGGATTTTTCCAACTTCTCGGTAAGCCTCTACCTGCCAGTCATCCTGTGCTTGATACATAACTGTTTTGCTACTTCATATATTATAGTTACATTACACGATGAACCAGCAACGTGACTGAAGTATAACAACTACATAAAATGGTACATAATCAGTAATACCCGTGCATAAATGTTGACAGAGATACCAAACTACTGATCATATCCTGATCAGGATATGGCAGGGATGCCCCAAGACGGGTATGCCTACAGGAACCAGATGTTTTTCACATCGGAAATAATTTGCGTGGGTGACGATATTTCGAAACCATGGCGCCACTGTACTTTCGGGGTATACCGACTCAATCCTAATACGAAGCCTGTGGTGAGCGTAGATTTTATGACCAATACGAATATATATAGATATAGTAGTAGTAGTACCGGTCACAACCGACAGGTGGCGCATGGCCATCCCGTTTCTCACAAACGAACGATGCGTCCGCTGGCATTATAAATGCGTAAACCGTGCAGAAACGTATTAAGCTTCCTCTAGAACATGCTGTAAAGAATTAGCTCACACTCCAATAAATGTGCTATATAATTATTGAATCGTGCTATATAATTCTTGAATCGTACAATCACATACACGTTATTCATATAATCTATCTATTAGGAATCCAGTTTACGGATCTTACATTTACTCCTCGAATCTGATCCGATATCGAACTAGATCCCAATTAGGAGCCCGGGATACAACTCAGAATCCAGCTGTATCCCTGACAAAATTTCTGCACGGGTACTTATGAGTACGAAATAACAACTTACACGTAAGTTGTATGTAATATTCAAGTAATATAACTTGTTACTTTTGGTAACGTTACCGTTACATTTGTTTTACGTTGCAGTTGCATTGTACGACAAACAAGTAACATAACAAAAATGTTATGGTTACATAAAATATTACATAACGAGTAATGCTCATGAGTGGGAAATAGCAACTTACATGTAAGTTGCATGTAGTATCCGGTTAACATAACTCGTTATTTTCGGTTACTTTGCTGTTACATTGCCGGTACAGAACTGTGTTTACTGGGTTGGTATTTGTTAATATCAAAGTTAAAAGGAAAACGTTTAAATAGTCAAAAAATAAATCAAAGGCTTTTCAAATGCATTCTAATTTTTCTTATTAATGTTTGACGAATTTTAGTCATGTTCACCGCATATTTTTCAAATTATCGAATTCTCTAAAGCACATTTTTTGCACGGAAATTGTTTACATTTGGCCGTGTCAATTGAGTATAAGCACGCACACTGATGTGTGACTATATTTCTACGACACGTATCGCGCTAGCATGTCCGCATCTTTTTGATATGACTAGAAGATATATGGCATTGCTATCGACACACTAACGTGTTTGTAAATAAAGCCGTCATATAATGTACAATCGAGGAAACACCCACCCTCGCTTACCCACTCACACTGACGTGTGAGTACGTTTCCACGATTCGTATTATGAATTACTCTTTGATATGACTAGAACAATGCATGACTAGAAACGTCACGGTATTCGTGAACATTGCAATTATATATAGCACAGCCGAAAAAGCCATCCTTCATTTACCCACTCGTGCAAACACACGAGCACACTTCCTTCACTAAAATGACCCCAATCTACGATGATTACGATGGGAATGGCAACAATCTTCTACTGCGAATGATTGTTCCCATGTGCCCCCTCATTGTTGATGCATTCGTGCAGTACTCACATAGCCTGCGGGATCATCTCCCAAAGCTATAGTTGTAGCAAACGCTGCAGCGTAAATGCCACAACTAAATGCATCTGGCTGTTTTGTAACGGGGCGAATGACGATATCATCGATCATGACGGAAGGGTAACGTCTGTGAATATATCTCCGAATTTCTTTATGGATGATATTATATTCACTTGGGCACAAGCTATCGTACACCATCACTTGCGAACCATCGTAGAATATGCAACACCAGTGTCTGGAGTTGTTGCCACCGATGATTTGCATGTCATGACTAGATTGGCAGAGACGAATAAAGTTATAATACCCTGTATAAGAAGCAGGATGGAATTAAAAACAGGTGTTTTTTTGTACTATTTGTTGAAACAAATCGATGCTCGTGTCAATGAGGAGCGCCGATTTCGTCATTATATTTGTAATAACAACGTCGACATCTATGTTTTGGCGAACTACCTCGAGTGCTTCGATATCGGCCTCCGTAATATTTATTTCATGATCGGATTGTACAGAAACCCAATCCATAGCGATTTGTCTATCTTTATGGGCAACTTCGCTTTGTTGGGTTTGGGTTTGCAGCAGAACGTAATTCATCGACGAAAAAGTGTCACTCGTTTTGCGTATTTTGCTACGCGATTGTGATATTTTCGGTGCGCGTTTTTTTCCGAGAAACTAATTGTTTTTTTACTTGGGCATCTTCGCGAGCCTGCAATATATAGTTCGGTTCTCGAAGCGGCATATTTCGATTATACCGACTATCAACGATCTCTGGAAATATATACTCCATGTAAAATCGCGATAGCAACGGTTCCATTCGATACCAAAATGCATGATCTTTAGGAACTATCACGTGTTTTAAATCAACAGAAGTCCACAATGCGAAAATACAGAATTTTCGCATTGTTATATGTAGTTGACCTTGTATTTGATAATAATCCGGATGATTTCTACTTAAACAGTCAACATTGTTTCTATCGAAAATGCTTCTGAGACTAGCAATAGCACGATCGAGAACTCGATTCTTGGCCGAAAAAGGGCACTTAATTTCAACGATACCGTCATCGTCGATCAGGCCGTCTGGTGAAGCACCCAAGTACGGAATCTCAGCATCAATAAAAACCCCGAAACGCGCAATGGTTTTATTGAGCTTGAGCTCCAATGCATTTTTCGCAGCTTGCTCGTTAGCAGTTCCAAACTGCGTCGTTGCGGTATCTACCGTTTTCAGAAAACGGATACTTTGAACCATTTTCGAACAAGAGGTAGTCTCGAGCATTCGACATATCGCTCCAAATTTCGAAGCAGTTATGAGACTTGTGCGTAACTGATGCCACAATTCGCTGTTACTCTGGTTGATGGTATCTCTTTCAATCTGGATTCGATTTTCTTGATTTTGTATCAATTTATCGAAATGATTGTCCACAAGTACCTCATAAACCGTCTCAGGAACATCAGGCTGCTGCGACGACGGTCCATAATGTTTATCTGTACCCTGCCACGTATGAAATTTGCGCCTACCTTTTTGTTAGCGCAGAAGCTTATTTTGGAGCACGTGTTGTTGCCTACGCCATTCTAATTTAGCAATGTGCTGAGGAGCTGCCCTTCCTACGCGATGATACAATCTCGATAGGAGTTTTTGACTATTGTGCTGTACGACTGCACCATAGCGTCTCATTTGGTACGAATTCCTTGCACAATGATTAATTCTTTTTCCAGAATTGAGTTTGTTTACTATCGAAGTACAGGCTTCAGCGGTGTTGTTCGTTTGACATTTCAACAAACTTTTTGCATGGCAGCTAACGTAACGGATGGCTTCTGCGACATCCCGGTACATACCTATTCGTTCGAGCTCTAGTAGCTAGATTTGTTCATTTTCCTTCGGTTCGCAAAGAAATGGCAACGACTGGCAAGATACGTGCTGTCCAAAAATATGTGGAAGCATGATTAAAATATCTTTTTAAAACAATTTAACTTTTTCAGCTTCAGGGAAGCTGCTTTCTGTGCGCAACTCTCGGGTGCTCTCAATGTTTCTTCGTATCTTTAAGCCGCAATCGTGAACTTGTTTTCGCAATGATGTTACGGTTATAACATTTTTTTGCTGTGCAGCCTTCAATTGCATCGTCGACGCATTTCTCATTTTTTTGCACAAATTGCGAAACAAGTGGTTGCTGCATTCCACTTTGTCAACTAGAACGCCGTAAGCAGCGTAGGGGTCGGAATTTCTTATCGCTTGATACGTACTGCTATCGTCATCTGAGCTAAACGTTTTATAGATCAACCCATTCATTTCAACGCTGTTTTTAAAACCTTCAACGATTATGTCAGCTTCTATAGCCGTAGATCGCTGGTTGTGATCCCAAGTCTTATAACAGACATGCTCTGGTGGTTCTTTATTCAGCCGCTCGGCCATGGCGTCTACTGCGCAATATTTGTTCCGTACAGCAACGAATAATACTTTTTTCGTCTCAAAACCAATTATCATAGCAGCGCCAGATAATGCATCATGTTTTTCACCTGTATAGGAACGTTTGGACCAACATCCGTCAGCTACGACAGTAATGAAGGGGATACCATTGGCCAAATTACCCTTTTCTATCGTCATTTTTTTTCCTCTTCTGCCGCTACAACCATCTCTTCTGTAGCGACAGATTTTAAAATCGTTAAAGATTTTTTGGCGGTATTTGCGGTACGTAACATGCGAAAGAGAGGGAACATCCATCGCAGCAACCTGTTCTTGCAACGTGGAGCAACCTGGCCTGGAGGTAATAGTAACGCAAATCGCACTTTCGTTAATTCCCATGATATTCCGATAATCCAAGTCGGTCCAAATATCGAAACTATAATTACACATTTTACATCGAAATAGTAATTGTGTTCGCAAGCCACGGTCAACGTATCTCTCTAATTTGAGATGACGAAAATGAGACTCTAAACCATGGCTGTGAGCGTCAAACTTCTCATGCAATTGCTGAAGAAAAAAGGTAATGTCGACAATGCGTCGCCCTTTGACTTCAACCGATTTGCGTCCAACATGCAACGGACTCTCACTATCTACGAGAAGCTCAGGTTCATCAACATCGGAAAATTTACGATGTGCTGATTCTGTCACCGGATCCGACCCAACTTTTTCGGGGTTGCCCTCATGCACAATTGGGTCGGTGCTTCCTGTAAGCTCGACATGAGAATGAACTCTTTGAGTGTCGTATGAATCCACGGGCGATTCAGCATGATTACTTTCTCCGAAATCATGCAATTTTCGGAGATCTATGTCTTTCTGGCGATCACTAGATTCTACAATGATTGCGGAAAATATGCCGATATGTGGACAAGCTTCGGACACGTCCGTGGAATTTTCGTCCTTGCCTATGACGGAATGATGCCATTTTCATCGCAAATGTACTTCCGAAATATCGGAGTCTGAGCATTGCTCAAGCGCAGCAATTTCCGAAAAACATGCTTCGGGAAACAAGTCTATTTGACTTGATTCGCTCCGATATTCGGGCGAAGAAAGAAAACGTACTTTGCCTGGTTCGGATCTGTCGGTGAGTTCGACTTGTTGGGAAACACACTTCTCAGCCGTCAAGTTCTTAGATGTCTTGACGAGTATCAGAGGAATATGAAACAATTAGTAAATTTGATGAGATAGACAGAAAGAAAACTGACAATAAGATAAGAATAGTGCACGAAAAATATTGGCATTGCTCGATGATCAAGTGAATACAATTATTTATTCGATGGTATTCAATAATTGCATAAATGAAATATTGCTTCCAGCCCTTCATAAAACTGTTAAAAACTCCGGTACAACGGTCAAGGGGAAATATTGAGAATTATGAGTGATAAACCATTTGTCGTATTATGATCATGTTTCTAACTTTGATATAGCAGGTTAAGTTGAATTGAATGCTGTAATCTGAATTTTATATAAATATGTTATTACAAACAAGTATTTGTAAACATATATATATTTTTCTCGTTCAAAAATATTAAAATTAAACACAAAATTTCATATAAAAAGAACTTGATGAAGATACTTAGTTCACCTAAAAAGAATTGTCAAAGGGGCATTTCAAGCAATAGATAGGCAACGAGACTGTCATCACAAAAAGATAGTATTAGGTTAAACCAAATTTGGTTAAACCTAATATTTGTAAAATATAAACAATTTTTCAATCAATATTTTCATTAACCCCTTCCCATGCCATTTAGATCGACGAAACTTAGGCCCAAGTGTTAGGCGTTAACGCTTCTTAAGCAGGTCAAACTGATGCTCGAGAAAGGTCACAATACGATTTGTAAGGGTTTATTCAATTTCAATATATAAACTACTTTGTAACAGCAATTATGAGACTCGTGACTAACTCTTGTGGCGTACTAATAAGAACTGACATTCGATTACGACCGCTCCATTACAATATTTATGTTTGGGCCAAAATTTTCATCACGAGCCAGACTCGTTAAAGCACGGGAAGGGGTTAAATAATGATTTATATTTTAAAATCAATAAATAAAATTTAATAATGTAAGAATTTGTCGTCTGCTGTACACCTCGATCGAAACATCAATCAAGGCATTCACATACGAATCTACTCAATACGTAAGACGTAGGCCGTAAGGAAATTCTCCAATCAGAATCGACTACGCGAGGGGAATAGTCGACTCTGATTGGAGGATTTCCTTATGGTTTACGTAATGCGTGTTAAGTAGATTCGTGGGAGAAAGCCTTCACAGCGTATAGCTAGTCACACACGCTTTTGCATAGTTAGAATAACGTAGCATAAGAAAAATTATGCCGTGACTCAAGACACACAAACCCATAACATAAAACATTCTCGTAGCAATCGTCAGGTGGCGGGTTGCGCGGCTGCGAGGAAAAGTTTAAAAACCATATTGTGCTATTAAATTTTTTATAGCGATAGTAAAAAGTGATAAAAAATAAGTGACATATGATAATATTTCATGCATTTCGTGATTTTGTAGTTGGTTTCATAACGTGGTAAGTATAATTTGACGTGTGAAAATTATTCCCGCACGATTGTTTATGGAGCGATAACCTCTGAAACGTCATGTTATCTACTTTCAGTTTTTACCATGAATCTTCGCATCCTTCAATTTTTATTTGAAAGCCTTCGGGTTTTATATACTTATGTACTTGTACGCCGAAATCGTATTCACAAACGATGGATTAATTGACGGTATTGGGTTCGCCCTATCAACGTTAGACGCCCAAGCCAGGGTGATTTTGCAGGTCTTTTTCAAGAACTGAAAGCCGACCCAGTTATGTTCTTCCGATACACTAGGATGACACTTCGCACATTCAACAAATTGCTATCGATGGTGGAACCATTTCTGCGGAAAAACAATTGGCGAGCATTGCTACCAGAACAACGACTCATCATTACGTTAAGGTATGGGATAGCTATTTTTTAACTACAAAAGAATTACATATTTATATTGAAATGTCTTCCCGCCCAGGCCAAGTACCGCCACCTGTCACCGCACCTGAAAATGAAATTTGAATTAGAAAAGGACAGAATAAAGATTAATTCACGGAAAATGAGATAGAGGGAAGAGTTTCTTCAAGGTAGAAGGAGAGAAAAGAAAATATATAAGCATGGAAAAATAAGGAGAGACCACCGAAAATTCACAGACTTTGAAAGCGAGAAAGTCTTGAGAAAGCTGGTACATTGTTTTCCGAAAGGAGAGCGAGGGTGGCTAACTCCAGACCGACTCGCTGGAGAGGAAAAAGGGAATAGACGGGTCACAGTATAGAAATTTTGGACCAAAAGGGTACCGACATCCATTGACTTCGAAGTGAGAAATTCGTGATAAAGCGGGGACATTGCGCTCCGAGAAGAGAGCGAGGGTAGCTGACTCTAGAACGACTCGCGGGTAAAGAAAAGGAAGGACGGTATCGAACTTGGGGAATGACATAATATCACAGAGCGGAGAAGCAGTAAAAAGATTCACAATCATTAAGAGATCAGATTGCGCAAAGGTGTAACAGCGGAGAATCTCAAAAAATTCTAATGGTCAGAATAATCAAGTGTGCAAAAGGCACCGCGGTAGGGAAATTCATATCAAAACAAAGAATACATTAGATAACGAATAGAGAGCAAGGAATAAAATAACATTCGCAACTACAAAAAGGAAAGGGAGGAAAATATCGAAAATAAAGAAATTACTCACCAAAGTTTTGGAAGTCAAAATCCCAAACGCAACGTATCGTGTTGCAGAAAATCGATCAAACGCACGAATTGTCGTCATATCGAAACAGTCGGGATCCACAGCAAAGCCCTGCAATAAAACAAAAAGGCAACAGTAAAGCAGAGAAACGAAAAAAATTCTTTCACACGGCGTCGACTCACCAGATCCGAAACAAGTCCCGTACTAGCGCAGAATTGACACCAGGAAGCGCACAACGAACCTAAAAGAAAACCAAAGCCGAACAACAAGCACACAAAGCTTAAATTAACTGAAAAAGGACTTACCGTCTCATATTAATCCTTAATTACGGCACACAACACAAGAAGCACGCTGTCGATTCACTCTGGCACCGCCATCTTAGCTGTCAACCAGCGAGAATCGATTCCCATCGATTACGGCGCAGCTAATCAGACCAGGCAGGACTAAATTATCACTACGGAACGCGCCAATCACCACGCACCAACGGCCGGTGATACGCGCCAATTAAAGTCGAGGAACGAGAGTGGACAATTAGGATAAGGAACTGTGTGAACTTAGCAGTATAAAGATAAAATAAAGAATAATAACAATTTTTTTTACGTCTACCCCTCAAATTTCTTCGAGTACCTACAGAACATTTCAATATATATAATGGGAAAATAATATTCTTCTACAGATACTTGGCTACTGGGGATCAATTTCTTTTTATGGCGTTAGCATACCGGGTTGGGGAATCAACTGTGTCCGCAGTTGTCAAAGAAACTTGTCAAGTCCTATGCAACGTTTTAAATATTTGCAACCTCCAACGCCGAATCAGTGGAAGATGACAGCCAACGGATTTTTAGAAAGATGGAACATTCCAAATTGTGTCGGATCATTTGACGGGAAGCATGTTACGATCCAAGCTCCACCCAACTCCGGAATTTTATATTTTAATTACAAAAAAACTTCAGCATCGTTTTATTGGCTGCGTGTGACCATAATTATAAGTTCACGTTGGTGGATATCGGTTCGTATGGAAGTATGAGCGATGGCAGTATATTTAACAGTTCAGAAATCGGTCGAGCTGTAAGAGAAGATAACTTGGGTGTACCTCGCGGACAACAGCAGCTGCCTGAAAGCGATAAAACAACTCAATATTATTTCATCGGAGATCAAGCTTTCCCATTAGCTGTCAATTTCCTGCGACCATACGCTGGACGCCGACTGCCAAAGAAAAAACAAATATTTAATTACAGACTATCCCGTGCAAGGAGGACGATCGAAAATGCTTTCGGAATTCTATCTTCACGGTGGAGAATATACCGTCGACCGATTTGTGTTCACCCGGCGATAATTGATAAAATTATCTTGTGTACCGTGTGTTTGCACAACTTCCTGAAATACGAGGACGAAGCCAACGGAGATGCAAGTTATGTGCCACCGCAATTCATCGATAATGAATTGGCAAATGGAGTCGTTATTGAAGGCGAGTGGAGACAAGATATTGGTGCACAACAAGGGCTACGACCAACAACTGCGCATAGAGCGAGAACAACCGCGACAAATCAACGCGATGTGTTGTGTGATTATTTTCTTACACCAGCAGGAAAAGTTCCATGGCAATATGATTATGTAAGAAGAGGAATGAATAGAGCATAACCAATGGAAGAATACAAAAAATGGATTTGGACAAATTTTATTTTCCAATCCTTTATTTCCCGTCATCCAGTTCCTCAAAAACACTTCTTCTTCTTTATTTGTTCACTAATTTGTCATTCGGGTAGAAAGTACTCGTTGCAGTACTGTAGTAAAACGAAAAAGAATTTTGAAACAAACTCGAACCAATAAAATTAAAAGAAAGAAAACAAAAAATACGAAAAAAAAATAATTACCCAAGGAGAGAAATTAATACAAAAATATATCCGCTTGCAAACACTACAAATTAGTTCAAAAAAATTGAATTTTTTAGTTCCTTAATCCTCGTTGTCGAGTTCCTCAAAAACAATTCGGCTTATTTTGTTCGTTAATTTTGTCACTCGGGTAGAAGGTACTCGTTCTAGCACTGTAGCCATCCATCGGGCGAACGCCTCGAACTCTCTATTTGATTGTTTGGGTTTGTCGTTTCGCATGTCGCGCATCGTCCGTGACATCTCCGATGTCAAACGAGTAAAGCTTGCTTCAATTGGGTCTGTTACCCGTCTTTTCTTAAACGAAGGTCCAGAACTTTGTGGACTTGGCGCTGAAACAAAAATTCCGTCATCTACAACGACTATGCCTAAGATGAATACTTATATTTTCAATAAATTTTGTTGCTATTACTCATTGTGTACAGTAAGAGAGTTAATGTAAATTAATGCATATACTTACAATTTGTAGGAAAACCGATAGGTTGGCCGAAGATGTTACTCGACGCTACAGCTGAAAAAATCAGACGTGCTTAGTATACTGATCAAAATAACGATTTAATTATATTTATATAGTTGTTATATTGAACATATATTTATTTCAAATTTACCTGAGTCAACTTCTGATATGCTCGAGTCATTTGATGTCGTAGTATAGATTGAATCTCCGGAAATAGACGGTCGTTTGGAGGTTGAGATCAGAATTCCAGTGCTTAACGGTGTTGATAAGGACGCTCGGGAGTCATCAGACAAATCATTGGGTGAGGTTATGTGACGCGAAATAATTTTTATAAAGCGATTGGAGTTTTCTTTTTCAGCACAAGAATAGGTTATAGAATCGGTGTCAAAGATCCCATTGAGGACAACTTCCGGTTCAAGCTTCAAACTTCCTTCAACGCTGAGATGACGAAGAGAACTATTTTATCGGAGACCGCTTCTCTCTTCGATCCTTTAGGATTTGTCGCACCCGTCATCATCACAGCGAAAGTCTTCTTACAGGAACTAGGGATGGCCAAACTTCACTGGGATGATCAACTTCCACTTCGTCTTCAAGAAAAATGGCAACGCTTCCGAGATAGCCTGAGCGATCTTTCGCTCATCAGTCTTCCGAGATGGCTTCAACTGACTCCTTCGCACACGGTTGAACTTCATGGATTTTCAGACGCTTCACAATTGGCCATGTCAGCAGTCGTTTACCTTCGTTCAACTTCTCCAGACGGCTCCACCACAGTCACGTTAATTTCTTCGAAAACGAGAGTCGCACCATTGAAACGACTGTCAATTCCCCGACTCGAATTGAATGCCACTCTTCTACTGACACGACTTCTGGCGTATGTTCAGAGTACGCTCGACCTAGGAGATGCTCCGACCTTTCTCTGGACTGATTCTTCAGTGGCATTGACATGGATTACTTCACATCCCGCCAAATGGAAGGACTTCGTACGGAACCGGGTAACTTCTATACAAGAGCTTACTTCGCTCGCAAGATGGCGGTTTATTGCGAGCAAAGAACATTCGGCAGATTGTGCTTCACGCGGGCTGACACCACGGCAGTTGTCCAAACACCTTCTATGGTGGCACGGGCCACCTTGGCTTCTACTTCCTCCTCAGTCGTGGCCAGCTTCTTCTGCTGAAGTTCCGCCAGCAAGTGACCTTGAGCAACGCCCCGGGATTGCCTTCATTGCCACTTCAGAGCGGTGTCAAAACATCTGGGATCTCCTAGAGAGATACTCTTCACTGACGCGATTGCTCAGGGTCACAGCAGTGTGTCAACGAGCGATAGCTCGCTTCAAGCGACTTCCAATCTCTTCACCGACTCTTCCATTAACACCTGGAGACTTGGAAGAAGCAAAAGGATTTTGGATTCGACACACACAACGAGCATACTTCGCCACGGAACTGAGACTTCTTGCAGCCGGATCAACGCTTCATAAAGGGAATCCTTTAACCGCCCTCACACCCTTCATCGACAACCAAGGGACTCTTCGTGTCGGAGGACGGCTGAAGCATTCACTTTTCCAACCCGAGGCGAAACATCCACCGATTTTGCCTCGAGCTTCGCGGCTCACTTCCTTGGTTATCTCGGATGCTCACTTCCGCACTCTTCACGGAGGCACGCAAACCACGCTTGCCTTCCTTCGACGCTCGTACTGGATACCTGGAGGTCGAGCACCAGTACGATCGTTCATTTTTCGCTGCACGACGTGTGCGAGACACCGCGGAATTCAAGCGCAACAGCTTATGTGCCAACTTCCGTCTGCACGCGTCACCTCTTCGAGACCCTTCTTCCACACAGGTCTTGATTACGCTGGACCCTTCATCATCAAGACTTGGCGTGGACGACGAGCAAAAACTTATAAGGCATACCTCGCAGTTTTTGTCTGTTTTTCAACATCAGCGGTCCACCTGGAACTCGTCACATTATACTTCGGAAGCCTTCATTACAGCATATCGGCGGTTTTCGGCCAGACGAGGCATCTGCCATACCCTCTATAGTGACTGTGGGACGAACTCCATCGGGGCAGATGTGGCACTTCGAGAGCTATTCAAGGCTGGCTCAGCGGAGATGAACTCTACAATCATCTCTTTGACCAACCTTGGGACTAAGTGGTCCTTCAACCCTCCGGCAGCACCTCACATGGGAGGGAAATGGGAGGTTGCTGTAAAATACGCGAAATACCACCTTCGCCGGATAATCGGAGACACTTCACTCACCTATGAAGAATTTACGACTCTTCTTACGCAGGTGGAGGCCATCCTTAATTCAAGGCCACTTTGTCCTTTGTCTGACGACCCTGAGGACGTAGCTCCCCTCACACCGAGTCACTTCATCATTGGAGAGGCATTAACCACCGTGCCGGAACCATCCCTCATTTCTCGCCCGGCTTCACGACTTGCACGGTGGCAACTTCTCCAAGCGATACTTCAGCACTTCTGGGAACGATGGTCTTCGGAATATCTTCAACGAAGCCTATCAACTTCCAAATGGCACCCCCCTTCGCACGAGATTCGAGTCGGTTCTCTCGTGCTAATTACGGATGAGAGACTTCCACCTTCACGATGGCCGCTGGCCCGAGTGACCGAACTTCATCCCGGATCCGACGGCCTCACTCGAGTCGTGACACTTCGCACGGCCTCTTCGACCTTCAAGCGGCCAACTTCCAAACTAGCGGTTCTTCCAGTGGACTCTTCGTCAACACAGTAGCCGAAGGCGGGGAATATGTTCAGAAACGTCCGTAGTGTCGGGAGTCCATGCGAGAGGTCAGCAGGTCTCGGCCTATGACTCTCGGGTGGACTGGGCCGTACTCGAGCGTAACGAGATCTCCCCCACTCATCAATCGATGAGCGAGATCGATTTCCGGCATCTTACTTCTAGTTCGGCTTCTACGGATAACGGATCTTCGACACGCGCTTCAACCAAGATTATTCTCACATATAATTCGACTTCAGCTATTCTTTCTATTCAATTCTGTGCGATTCTGTGGACTATTTTCGAACCGGCTTTCCTTCGTGGACATTCTTCTTTATTTAGTGTGGTGAACTTATATATGCACTCTCTTATCACGACAACGGCTTTCTACTCGGACTTTTCTAACGGCCACGCGGTCGCGAGACCACGCCGACGCCATTAACGCTTCTACGCGAATCGTCTACATTTTTATACTCTTATAATAAACGTTGTTATTTATTGTGTTAATTTTTCCGGTCTCTTCATTTCTTTATTTCGGACGTTCACCCGTTCACTGTGCTTTTTCCATGTCTCACTTCCCCTTCAACCAGATCCCGGGTCTGCCCCCACCTTTGCAGACACAGTAGCTAAAATGTTCCTTGAATAATTGTTCACAAAGGTATGATATGGTTGAAACTGCATCCATAACTATGACGCCAGATACATTTTCAGTGACTGCTAGGTCGAAAGTCCTTCTTTTATGAAGTTCCTTCGTATTTTTGAAATTTGGAGCGGATCAGCATGTGCTGATTTCACCTTTGTCAATAAATAACTCTTCGGGTTGAGCCATAGAACACGAAAGTGCATTTTATTGGCTCGTGTGGGAAAAGCCTTGTCGGCATAAAAACCCACGTGAAAATGTATAGAATACAAGATTTGTACACGATATATTAAATTCGCGCTATCGTGATCGCAGGAGGTATTCGATATGATTTCGTAACTTATGAGTTTCGTTATTTTAATCAACAGGATCTTGGGCCGTGGCCGTGCTTTCGTACAAATAACGATTTAACGAGATCCGAGAATCACGGGCCGTTGCCGTTCTCGCGATCTATTTAATCACCACCTTTGATAACCTCGTTTGTTATCCATACTTCGTACTTTCGTTTGGTCTGTCTAATGACAACTAACTCCTCTCTTCTTTGTTTCGCGTACGTTTGCTAGTCGCCTCGTCAAGCGTTCCTCTTTTTTTTATGAGCACCAGTCTCACTTGTTTATCATCTTTTTCCTGAACTTAATCACGATAGCGCGGTACAACAAGTTATATACCTATTCACCAAACAGTGACGAAGTGGTTTATTTCTCGCAACATCTCTGCTCTTTTCCTGTAAATTAATTTGCTTGAGCCATTTTGTAAAAATAACTTCCGAAATTCGAATGGTTTGGTGGAAGTCGATTCGATCACGTTACAGAATAAATTGTGCATACTTGCGGATGCCAAAATATGAAAAATACTGTCGTACCCACACGTATTTTGCACGATATATTTAATATTTTTCTCACTTATTGTGGGACATAAGTTGCCGTTCTGCAGCATACTAATGCCAACTGCATTTTTCGTATTAAGTTGTGTAATATTCCAATCAGGCCGAACACTGAGGTATGTACGTTTGATATTTTTTGGATCGTTTTTATTTCTCCAAGTTAGCTCGAATAACAAATCGTGCGCTTTATCACACGAAGCGTTAGATGATTCTGCATTTACAGTACCGTTTGCATCACATGTATCATGAGAAGTTGTGTCGCTTTTCTTTAAGTCAAACTTGTCAAGTTCAAACGAATTATTTCTTAGTATTGATCTCATCGGCATTTTTCTGTTCTGTATTAGCACACGTTATTTTACGCTAATTTAGCTTTTCCCGAAAATGATTTTAAGTGAATGCTTAAAAATTTGTCGATGCGCATCGGTCGACATTCATTTTTTAATATACGATGTTTTAGATCGTTAAATTCCGATTCCACCGCAGACGAACTCATATGTATTTGATCATGGTTAAATGCATTTGTCATGGTACTTGTGAACAATGGGAAATAATGCAATAGATTTTTAATTTTTGACGTTATAGCGGGAGCATAATACGAATTAATCACTTCACCCTGAGGGGCAGAAGTGACTGCGTTTATACAATGTTCGAACAAAACATTGAGCCAGTGACCAATGCTATTTTTGTCAGCGTTTTGCGTATCGATGTCGTTAAAAAGTAACGTTTCAGCTGCTTCAATATCTTCTATGATATTTTCATTTAGTAATATATCATACATATATACCGGAATGACCCTTGATTATACCGTTCAAGTGTTTTAAAGCTTGTTCAGCTAAACTTTCAGCTTTTTTTTCAGTCAGACCACAGCCTTCGCTATTACAAAGTGTGATGACAGATTTAACGATGTTTTCGAATTCTCGGAAATCGGTTACTTTCGTTAAATGTGCCATTATCTTATATATAAAAATGGAAGAATGTTTGTCTGTGTGTCACGAGTACGTTCCTATACCATTCATCCGATTGCGATGAAAATTTGGTGAATTGTAGTCCGCACTCCCGAGGTTTCTGCGTTAGTAGAATAATTTTAATTGCCAAATAAACGCGTACGGGGCAAAACAAAATTAACATTAACATTTATGTATATCTATATATATTGTCACGCCGGGGGGGGGGGGTGTATGGGGAATTTGGGGTTACAAAAAAAAGAAAAGAAATAATTAAAACTCACTGATACGCTTTATTGTTACAACGCTCTTAACGGCCGACGATCTCCGGGATAAATTTTAACAATAATGAACAATTTCTCCAAATTTGGGCGCCAGTTAATTTTTATTTCCCCATAGAAAATTAACAAAATTAATAAAAAAAGATAACTCAAATACACAATATCTCGATACTTATCGCGTTTGGGGAAGGATGGCTGACTTGTGAGGATTCGAAGGGGTCGGGCGGGGGAGGGATCTCAGGGTGCGAGTTCGCCGACGCGATGGCCTCTTAATAATTACCACTGGCTTGGTGGTTTCTAATATCACAAATTTCCTATTCAAACGTGTCTTAAATTCTAACGCTACCGTTAACACGGTCAGTCGCAGGGAAAGGGGGCAGGCGGGGAATAGGGGAGTTGTTTTGATCGGTGACTTTCGGATGGCGGGTACGGGCGGTCGCGCGAGTCGCGCGATCGAAGGTTCTTGGCGTCGATGTTAGGTAGGACGTGAGGGGGATCAGGCGGGAAGGAATGACCGTTACGCGCAATTGTACGAACTTTTCCTCGTTTATAGTTTATAAATTTTACAGCCGTCCCACACGGCAACGCAAGGAAAAGAAACAAGATACTACTTCGCAGTATCGGGTAGACAAGAATGATGACTCGAAAATAGTTTAACACTCGCGGTTTCCTCAAAAATGAGCCGGCCAGAATTCGGGGGGGGGGGGGGGGGCGGTTACCGTGCAAACACTCACCGTGCTGATTTTCTTCTTCCTCGTCCCGTTCTTTCCTCGTTCTCGTAATCCTGTTTCGTACCGGTTCATCCTCGTACTTTTGGGTTCCTTTTTCCTTTTCCGTGTATTCGTTATCCTATGTCGTGCCAAATCGTCGTTGTTTCCAGTTATAATTCCTTTCGCACTCTCTCCTTCTCTCTCGCACTCACTCTACACGCTCGCTTATTGCCTACCGTCCGGCATCGATCATCGAGGCAGCAGCGATACGGATCGATGGGAGAAGGGTCAAACGGGTGATGGATTCGGGTGTAGCGGTTGCCGGTACGGCAGTGCCCGACCAACCGCGCAAAGCGCGGAAGGTGTCGTGGACACAAACGCTACCGGGCAAGCAGCGACGAACCGACACGCAGCGCCGCGGACGGTAGCCGCCCGAACACCGAGTCGAGACGCGACACCGAGTTTCGTGTCTAGAGAGGACAGATAACTTTGGTTCCGCGACCATCCTCGATGCAACACGCCGAATGTTACATTAGTACAACTTACCAAAAATTATTATATTATTGTTGAAAAATAAAGACACTATTAAGTTTATTGTGGGTAGAACAGTGCGCTGGATATGTTTCCCTAGTGATTCCCCCACATAATTGGTGACCCCGACGTGATTGACGCGGATTACGAGATCCCGCCAAAAACGCACGTGCCACGAAAATGCGACGCCGGTTGTTGAGCAACAAACTCGCCGGTTACAACGAGCTGTGCTAGTGCGTGCACGCCGAATCTAAAAAAAATACGTATGTGCCTAACGTGAAGCACATACCTGCCAAATTCGCCTCTGAAAAAAAACGTGCGTATCGAACGACGAAGCTGTGACAACGGTTCATCGAGTGGTTCGCGTGACGCCACGACAACGAGCTCATCATTGCGTCAGAACATAACCAAAGATGAGCATCACACATTCACCGACGCGTCAGCAGAGACCCGCGAGCAGTGACGAAGTCGCACCGCAACCCGATCAACGGCTATCAAACCTACCGTCACAATCGATAGGGTTAGCGACAATGCCACCGGCGGAGCAGGTCATAAACGAGGTTAGATCGCCCAAAATCCCGCCATTTTGGCAACCTGACCCTGAACTGTGGTTTTTCCAAGTTGAGGCGCAATTCCACTCATGCCGAGTTACCTCAGACGTGTCCAAATACTTCACGGTGGTCGGGGCGTTGGACAAAACGGTCTTGCAGCAGGTCTCGGACGTACTGAGAAATCCACCGGAGCGAGAGAAGTACGAGACACTAAAACGAATTCTAATCCAACGATTCACCGATTCTAGAGAGAAACAGCTACATCGTTTGGTAACAGAGCTGGAACTCGAGGACAAAAAACCTTCACAGTTGCTGCGGGAGATGCTAGCGCTGGCTGGAAACAACCTCCCCGACGACGTCCTCCGAACGCTGTGGATGAAACGCATGCCCGTCAATGTCCGCTGCGTGCTGTCAGCCTCCGAAGGGGTTGAAATAAACAAGCTCGCACAGATTGCGGATAAAATCATCGACGTGTCCACATCCGGTCAGATCGCCGAAGTCGAAGTTAACTCGCATCAGAAGCAACCTCCAAGGCACATGAGTGACGCCGAGAGAATCACGGAACTCGAGTGCTCGATCGAAAAACTGGCCAACCTCGTCAAAAAGGCTCTCAACACGCAAGGCCAACGTTCCCGTAGCCGTACCCGGACCCGTAGTCATTCACGCACCAGGGAACAGGAACGTACACCTCAGCCGAGCGAGAGCGGTTGGTGCTATTACCACGAGAAGTTCCGTGAAAACGCACGGAAATGTCGAGAGCCATGTTCCTGGACGAAGAAGAGCTCGGGAAACTAAAAGCGCCGGCTCACGAATTGGCGGTCGCGGACGGCGCGAAACAACACCGCCTTTGTATTAGAGATAAAGACTCTGGTGCCAGCTATTTGATAGACACTGGTGCCGACCTATCAGTATTACCAAAGCGACTCGTCACGAATCGAAAGCTCAAGTCAGTAGACTATAAATTATTTGCCGCAAACGGATCTACGATTAATACGTATGGATCTATTCTAGGCTGTGCCAACTTGGGGCTACGGCGACAATTTCCGTGGATCTTTATAGTAGCCGACGTATCCCAAGCAATATTAGGAGCAGATTTTCTGTATCACTACAACCTTCTAGTCGATCTACGAGGACGCCGACTAGTCGACAATAACACGAAACTGTTTTCAAACGGGAAATTGGTAATTGCTGAGCAACCTGTGGTCTCGTCCATTGACCCTAACGGAGCTTACGGTCAGCTGTTCAAGGACTTCGTGGATCTCACCACACCGACGGCCAAGAAGGCAGCGACGCACGATGTGCAACATCATATCGTCACAACAGGACCACCCGTTTACGAAGCTGCGCGACGTCTCACCGGCGAGAAACTCAAGGCAGCCAAGGCTGAGTTCCAATATATGCTGGACCGAGGAATCTGCCAGCCATCGAAGAGCGCATGGGCCAGTCCGCTCCATCTCGTCGCAAAGAAGAACGGGGATTGGAGGCCATGCGGCGATTATCGCCGACTGAATAAAGTCACGGAGCCCGACAGATACCCGGTTCCGTACCTGCATGACTTTTCGCACAATCTCAGGAATTGCACAGTTTTTTCAGTTCTAGATCTGGAACGAGCGTACCATCAAATCCCAGTGGCACCCGAAGACCGACCGAAGACTGCCGTAATCACGCCATTCGGGTTGTACGAGTTTAACGTGATGACGTTTGGTCTGAGAAATGCTGCGCAAACATTCCAACGCCTCATGGACAGCGCGTTGCGAGGGCTGGAATTTTGCCACTGCTACATCGACGATATCATCGTCGCGTCGAACAATCAAGCAGAGCACGAAAAACACCTGCGGATAATCTTCGAGAGACTGCGAGAATACGGACTGTCGATAAACGTATCGAAATGCACCATCGGCGCCAGCGAGGTGAGATACCTGGGGTACCTCGTGGACAGCAAGGGCACGAGGCCACTCAAGGAGCGAGTCGAGAGCATTCAGAAATATCCGAAACCACGAGACATCAGCGAGCTCCGCCGATTCCTCGGCGTAATAAACTTTTACCGACGTTTCGTCCCGAATGCAGCATCGGTCCAATCTCCGTTGCACGATTACCTGATCGGAGCCAAAAAGAAGGACAAACGACTGATAACCTGGACGCCGGAAGCTGAGCACGCGTTCGAGGCCTGCAGGCAGCAGCTGGCCGACGCATCATTGCTCGCTCACCCGATACCTGGCGCACCGCTCATCCTCCAAACTGACGCTTCGGACACCGCCATCGGAGCCGTCCTCCAGCACCGTTGCGGAGATGAGTGGCAACCTTTGGGATTTTTCTCGCGCAAGCTGACTCCTGCGCAAACCAGATATTCGACCTACGACCGCGAATTGCAGGCCGTGTATAGCAGCCTGAAGTTTTTCCTCTTCATGGTGGAAGGACGAGGATGAGGAAAAATATCACCGAATGGGCGCGTACCTGTCTGCCTTGTCAACGCAGTAAAGTCTCGTGATACAATCAAAACATACCGAAACACATCACGGTACCAGCTGAACGTTTCGGTCATGCCCACATAGATATCGTCGGACCTCTACCTCCATCAAAAGGTTTTCGATACTGCCTCACGATTATCGACAGATTCACCAGATGGCCTGAAGCCGTTCCTATTGTCGATATGACCGCAGAGACGATCACAAAAGCCTTCTTCGCAACATAGATTGCCCGCTTCGGACCACCAAACACCATTACAACAGATCGAGGTTCACAGTTCGAATCGTCTATTTTCAACTCTTTAGCAAAACTAATCGGATGCGAAAGGATTCGCACAACAGCCTATCATTCAGCTTCCAACGGCTTGGTGGAACGCTGGCACAGATCTTTTAAATCGGCAATTATGTGCCACGAAACTACTGAGTGGGTCGATACTCTTCCACTCGTTCTCCTAGGATTGAGAACCAGCTTCAAGGAGGATATAAAAGCCACAGCCGCTGAACTTGTCTTCGGGACGACTCTCCGACTCCCCGGAGAGTTTTTGATTGACCACGAAGAAACGCACGAACAACAAATCTACGTTCAGCGCCTCTGCTCTCATATGCGCAGTATCAGACCGGTTCCAACGGCCCACCACAACAAAAAAAAGCCTTTTGTGCACAAATCTCTATTCGATTGCACGCATGTTTTCATTCGCAACGAGAATAAAAGATCTTTGGAACAGCCTTTCGAGGGTCCTTATGAAGTTCTGAACCGACTATCGGACAATGTATTTGAAATCCTCATCAAAGGAGACCGTGTCACCGTTTCAACTGAAAGATTAAAACCAGCCTTTTACGAAGCGGCTACACACGAAAAAGAAAATCAGAAGATATTACAAGCACCCGAACAATCTGTCGCGGTGCCATTGGCAACATCGATTTTCCTCACAAACCTCAATACCACCTCCAGTATTATTAACAACTGTTCCTATAAATAAAAATAAAATTAATAAGAAGAAAAACATAACATTCATGCCGAAAGCTCCTCCGACACTAACGTCTTGCCCGGACAATCCACCACGTTCCTACGGTAGTCCCAAAAATAAAAAGGTAACATTCACAATCTAACGCGATTGTTCGAAGGGGGGTACTGTGAGTACCGCATTTACACCAGCCCCCTGACACTGGTAGACGAATGTGGCACGCTAAATGTCCTTTGCCGCACTGTGGCGCTGGCTGTTCAGTAGGCTCTGTAGGATCTTCTCATGTATATATATATATATGTTACACCGGGGTCTCGAATATTTTACATGAATAAAAGTCTATATTGTAAATTAAGAAAATACTTTTTCTTCAATAAATATGAAATAAAATAATAATAAAAATACTGCAGATCACTTTTTGTAAAATCAATATGAAATAAGAAAGTAATAAAAATATTGTAGATATAACTATATGGAAACCCATTATTCGCGCGCATAATGAGTTTGAATTATAATTTGAATTCTTCAGCTGAGCATTATCAATTTTAAATATTTCTTCTAGAAAGTTCTTCAACAAATAAGAATATTTCAAGTTGAATGAGGAAATAGGTACTGGGCATGTAATAAAAGGTACACTCACATAAACAAAAGAAACATCCGTACATAAAAGTGAAAATATTAATTTATTTTCGCATGAATATAATGCATATAAATGCACAATGAATATAATTTTCACATAATAATGAATATAATAAATATAATAAGAGAAAATGTACATATATATAACCTGCACGTTTAGGTTTTGCAGAATTTAGCTTTTTTTTTGTGCAATTGATTTTCTTTTTTTTGCTCTGCATTCATGCGTGTGCAGTACTGCTGCATTCTTTTCGCTACATAGAATTGGGTTAATTGAAAAATTATTTTATGCGCATGGTCTTTGCAGGGGAATGACAAGCCATCGTGGTTGCAAACGTCTGTCAAAATGTCCTCAAAAACATACGGGAATTGGCAATGAAATTGAAATTTTTCTTCCAAATACTGAACGAACCGGTATAATTGGCCGTTTGGATGTGCCAATCCATCTCTTCGTTGCCAATTATTAAGTACAGATTCGGGAAGAATTACAGTGTTGTTCGGATTTAATAGAGCATCTTTACATTTGATGCACTTAACTTTATTGCAAACTCGTTTCACTAAGTCGGCAGTCAAACAATAAGTGACGCAACTGGCTACCTCTGGCATACTATAATCATCCTCAGTGATTTGTGTAAAGTCCCAGTCTTCGTGTTTAATAAGTTTCTGCAACTGTTGTTGAACAGAGTTTGCGAGGTCAATAGAAGTGTCGGGGTTGGCGTATATTGTTTTAAGATCCCCGAGTGTCACCAAAGGCTCTACCAGGTTATTGTCACCAGTGATGGAACAATTCCGGGTTTTTTGGGGTTTTAAAACATTGTACACCGATAGAATTTTGAAAATATTCAAAAATGTCGGCGACGAAGGGTGATCGTCACAGCCACCTGCCTGTCGTACGGTTCCGAAAAAATTCTGTCGTGGGTAATATAAAAACACATACATGCACAGTAGAAAAAAGCAAAAAATGAAAATGAGACATCCTGGATGGATGGGTGAATGGACGAAAGTGGGATACTCTGGAAATAGGCGGCTCGAATTACAGAATTAATAGATTAATAATAGATTAATAGATATCGGTAATTACACATTTAAGTAACCGCATTACCGTCCAACCACATATGCAACCTATAGATTAAAAATGTTATTTTTAGAAAATGCAACGTTGAATGGGCTTTGTACACAAACCTCCAGAGGATCCTGGTTCACTCGACCCGTTAACACGTACTCGAAACCGCAGTGTTGTATCAAATATTCGACGAGATGGAGCATTGACTGCAATGTGACGCGCAGACCCTCCGCCGTTGGGTTTGTTAGGAACAAGTCCTTCGACAACAGTCCCTTTTGGACTTCATCTTCCCACGCGTCCAGTTTTTGCGGAGATTCTTCAATTACCTGTAACAAAAAAGTTATTTTGACTGATAATTTTGTTTCCATGTTTCATTATATAATCACATTTTTTAATCCATGTACTATAAGCAAATGTGCATCGTATAAATAGCAAATGTTTGAGCCATACCTTGAAATCCCTGTTGCCTACTTGATCCCCGTCAATTGGATGCTTACGGTTTAGAGCGTCGAACATGTCGTTCATCCATTTGCAAAACGATGCCATTGCCTCACACCCATCCAATTCGGGGACATATTTTTGAAAAAAACGAAGTCCGCCTGTGACCGAATTGCTGAAGACCTATAACATAGATATATAATATTAGTAAATTTCCTAACATTAGATACTCATGGTGTAATGGAGTGTTTGATGAAAGAAAGAAATCGCTGTTATTTTTTATAACGAAGGAGCTTACTTGAGTAGCTAATCGGACTCGCATTTTCAGTGAATTGTTTAAATTCACGTGATCGGATGAGAGTTTGGGGCAAATTAGGGCTTGGCCAAGCCCTGCATGCTCGCGATCCTTCTCGTAAAGCAGGCTGATATACTCCCACTTTATCGCCGATTCCGCAGGATCAATCTGGAAAAGTATTACATAATTATGACGTGAATAAGTTTGTGCACGCATGAATATTCAATACTAAAATCGATATGAACCTGTAACACTCTATTATTGTACAGACGATTGCGAATAGTTTTCGTGAGGTGGGGTGTGTCAGAAAAGACGAAAATTTTACGGTCTTCGACAAGAGGGTGCTCAAAGTAGTTTTTGAGCGAATCCTTAGCTCCGCTCACGCCAACTTCGGACCAAAATTTCCGATTGGGGCTCGCCCCATCGCTCACAACGGCATGAATTTTTGCTCCAACCCCTTCTAACAGAATAATCGCCTTGACGATGAGCTGTGCGAGGACAGCGCCTGCTACAGGCCCTCTCGAGGCGAAGACCGCGATTGTTTGAGATTGGCCAGTATTCAAAGGTTCAAACATCAGAACTAACGCATGATTAGCTTTCTCAGCGAAATTTGAAGATTTAGGACCTTCATCTCCGAAATCAATCAACCCCTTGTATGTTAGATTTTTCGTATTGACGCTGACACTCTCCCGAGTCGAAATTTCATCTAGCAGAAGAATTCCGTGGCGCTGTGATTCTTCCACGTTTGCCAGCGAAACTTTGAGAACTTTGAAAAATTCTGTATCAATACCGCAACCAGTCCAGTCCTTATTTTCGATAAGTATCTGTAAATAGTTAAAGATAAAAAAATCATCAGTCGAATTAAAATACTCAAAAAGACATTAACTACGAATAACTCATATACATATGGCAATTATAAATAATATGTACTGCAAAAAATCGTACACATACTTCTCACAAAAAAGTTTGTCATATAAAATAATATCGTCAATTATAATAAAACAAACCTTCGAACCGTTCTCATAGACGGGAGAGGCAAAATTTCGTTGGACCGTAAAAATTCGTACCCAGCTGCAGATCTCATATGCAACAGCATACATAGCAGCATCCATTCATCAGAATAATTACGTCCTTTTGGATTTTTATGCTTCGCTGCTTCGATTATGTGATTTAGGACGTGGATCTGATTTTTGGGGATTTTTCCGCTCTCAATGTATTGCTCGAGATCTTTGCTCGTGCACTTTGCCATTTTCTGTCGCATTTCGAAAACCTCTTGCTTCAGACTTTTGATCGTTTGTCTCGCAAGACGTTTTGTTCTCATTGCTGACCGATACTTCGCTTGCATCTTCAGCAATTGATTTTTCTGTCCCCTTGAATCCACTTTTTTTGTTCTTCTTGCTTGTACCTTTCCCTTGATGTACCAGCGAAGATTCTTGTCGATCGTGTTCTTAGCCGTGCTGCAGTGTACACAAACTTTCTTGTCGGAAAGTAGCAGAAGACATTCAACGTGTCGCCAAGTGGAGGAAAAATCTTTTTTTAATTTTTCGCAATTGAGCTGTTCAATTTCGGGCTTTACTGGTGGTTCCCAACAACCACGACACACATTCAACCTGTGAATTGCAAATAGAAAATTGTGCAGTCCGTGTACATCCGTGATGGATGTATTGAATCGACGGAGGTCGAGTTTTTCGCCAACAACTTTCACTTGATGAATCGATAAATCTTCCGTTACGATTACTTCTTTCAAAATGCCAATGTCAAAAATCCCCTCAGTTGCCTCGATTTTGGGGATGTAAAACCATGTGAGCTGCGGTCCGGTGCCGCTCAGAGTTTGTTTTATCCATCCAGGTGGCAGGTCCAGATCTGCTGTCACGATGTCCTTGGAATTCTGCACGTGAGTTTTTGCAGATTGTGGTTCCATTTGAATAAGCGAGGTAGATTCAATGGATGGCGAATCTGGTTCTTCAGAAACGATTGAGCCGGGAACAGATATTCTATCGTCATTATTGTCAGACGGTAGTACGTGGACAGCAGCATCAGATGCATTGTCCTTTTCATCTTCAACTGGAGGTTTCATCTGCATCGTCGGCACCTGACCAGGTTCCACTGGATTCGTCCAATCGTCCCAAGAAAACTTTGAAGGCACCGTACCTTTTCACAGTCTAGGGACTTTGTACTGTGACTGTAATTCGTTAATTAAACATTTTTATTGCTATCGTGAAACTAAACAAAGTCAACAAATAGTTTTGACATTCTGCAAAACATGAAAGCTTGAATTTCAAAGTGAACTTACCACTCCAAGCACTTTCCCATCAGAACCGAGCAACTCTCGCTGCCAAAGAATTTCATCTTCGACGAAATGTTTTTCACAAACCGCTAGTCTGGATGTAATACACACGTCTGTGCGTTTCACAGCAATTCTCCATTTTTCAGCTATTTCGGGATCTTTGGGAATTGTAAACAAATGTACTTTTTCCGAGTTTGAAAGATACCCGGAGGTACAGCCCGGGACAATACAGCACGTTGACATATCGCCAATAAAACTTCGCCTCGCGAATAAAACGTTTTTGTAAATTTTTACAATGTACATTCACTTTAAACAATAAATTTCACACGTCACAACAATAATAGCACGACAGCACGACTAACGACTATCGGAGCGGTCGGGGTATCGAAAGATCCTACAGTGCGTACAGGAGCCTACAGCACAGCCAGCGCTGCTAGTGGTGATTTCAAGAACCTTCAAAGCCAGGGACAAAACGCGTCAGCATTTATTGTATAGGAAAGCAGGCCAGCGTCAGGGGGCTGCTTTACACTAAGGCCGACTCACATCGCCGAGTTCCGACAATCCCGACTACAGCGCCGCCGTCGACCAATGAGAGCAACGGTAACGAGCTAGAGCCTACACGCTCTACGTAACGACACGAGCGAGACACGATTTCCGTTTTCGGAAAGACGAGTAGTTCTTCACGACACGTGTGTCGATCGACACGTATAATAGCTTGTACAATTTAATAAAAGTATATTTTTGCGTCTGCTCCAAAAATAAATGTATATTTCTGTGTCTCGTGAAACTCATTCCCATTCGACGAAATAGCTGGACTCTAAGCTATAGCACACTATACCGCTACACGTGATTGTTACGCTGACGCATAGTAAAGTAAAAGATCCAATTATTGAACATGGTCCAATTATTGAACAATGGTATTTTTTTTTATTATTATATCTGTAGTATGAGAAAGAGAGCGAGAGAGAGAGAGAGAGAGAGAGAGAGAGAGAGAGAGAGAGAGAGAGAGAGAGAGAGAGAGAGAGAGGGAGAGAGAGAGAGAGCGAGAGAGAGAGAGAGATTTGATTTGATTTAAATTTATTTATGCCCTAGCACGCTATGGGGCAAATAACAGAAATCAAAGATATTATACAAAATAAACGTGTATAAAGATAATCTTAAATCTAGACAAAAACTAACCTTAAATCTAACCTTAAACGATATTATACAAATTATAATAGTAATAGCAGACACAACATTCGATAGCTGATAACCTAGCTAATACACTAAATAGTCAACGCTATCCGATTACAATGCACCAGACGACTCACAGATCTCGGTTTGAAGGAAGTGGTTGTATAGGCGCTCTTTAAAAGTACTAATGGATGACGCAGAAGTGACATACAACGGTAACGAGTGCCAGAGATACGCGGCCGAGATCTGAAATGATTTTTGGAAAGTGGTTGTGCGATGATTGGGTATATGAAAGATGTAACTACCGGTATGCCTCTCAGACCTTCGTGTATCAAGCAGAGCCCTGGGCAGTAAGTCATTAATGTAGCCAGGCATATTCGCAAATAACGAGCGATAAACTATGATGCCCATAAAATAAAGGCGCCTATTTTTAACCGAAAGCCATTTCAATTTAAGCCTGAATGGCGTCATTCGCACATCTCTTCGCAGATCGAATATGAACCGTATACAGCAATTAAGAAGTTTTTCTAACTTACTATTAAGTGCGTCAGTGAGATCGTGATAGACTAAGCAGCAATAATCAATATGGGGTAACACAAGCGCCTGAACGAGCTTAATTCTAATGTCTACGGATAACGATCTCTTATGGAATTTCAATTTATGCAGAGTTCCATGGATCTTTTGGGAGACAGCGGAGACATGCCTATTCCAGGATAGGTCGTTCGATATAATGATTCCTAGATTGCGCGCGTCTGTGACGTACGGCAGGATAGCAGTGCCAACAGAAATAGGTGGAAGGTCGTGCAGAGCGATATTAGCGATGTAGGCCTTGCTTCCCAGGACGAGAGCTTTCGATTTCCCTATGTTTAGAGAAAGCCCGTTTAAGCTGGCAAATTTGACAATATGATGGACGTCGTGAGCTACTTTCTCAATCGCCTCGCTTAATTCGTTCGGATAACACTGTAGGTAGATCTGTGTATCATCAGCAAATACTATATGCCGACAATAACGCAAACCTTCCGCGATATCGTTTATATAGATCGAGAACAATAGCGGCCCCAAAACAGATCCCTGAGGAACACCCGTCGTTAAATTGACACGGTCGGAGGAACACCCCCTCCCGTCCGATACAATCTGCGAGCGATCCATTAGATACGAGAAAAACCAACTAACTACCGAATTAGAGAAACCCATCAGTTTAAGTTTCCTCAGTAGATTCAAATGCGGTACCGTGTCAAACGCCTTGCTGAAATCAAACATGACAAGGATTGTTAGTTTTCTTTCCTCAACACCCCGTCGGATATCATCAGTTACTCGAAGTAACGCCGTTTGCGTACTAAAAGAACACCGATACGCAAATTGCATGGGGTCTAGCAAGTTGTGCGACTCAATGTAGCGTGCGATCTGATCATAAATAATTCTTTCGAGTAATTTCGATAGAACTGGTAAGTTCGCGATCGGTCTAGTATCTGAGGGCGATCTGGGTGTCTTCACCTTCAGAAGAGGGCGAATTTGGGCAAGTTTCCACCGACGCGGGAAATAGGAGAGTTGCATAGAGAGATTAAATATGTTTACCAGGTACGCGACCAGAAGTGGCTGCGTCTTGGCAATCAAGAACGGCGATATACCCTCAGAGTCTGCACTAAGCGATGACGACGCTGAGCGGCGAAGGAGCCTGTGGATTGCCGAAGCCGAGATGGGGGTGAACTGGAAGGAGAGCGAGCCATTTGCGCTCTGCGTGTTCTCCAACATGACCGCGAACTCATCGTTGTTGATTGCTATTGACGATCCTGAGATAGAACCATAATAGGCATTTAACTCGTTAGCAGAAAAAAAGTGTAGCGGTGAAGCGAGAGATGACTTCGCCAAGCCCAAGTGCCGAAGTTCGGCCCACATTTGCTTTGGAGTGATGGTCGCATTTAGTCTAGCCAGCAGATAGTCGTCCTTAGCTTTCCTCACATTCAATGTAACCCGATCACGCAACGCCCTGTACATCGCGAAGCCAGGTGCATTTTTCGTCTTCCTCATCCGCTTGTAAAAATTATTTTTCTCTAATATGCTTTGCTTGAGCTCTGCGGACAGCCATGGAGTAGGTGGCTTTTTAGGTCGGTAGGTGACAATCGGTGCGTGAGCATCAAACGCTGAGGATAACGCATTAATTATACCCTCCAAATGGGTCTCGAGCTGTTGAGAATTAATTATAGAAGAGGAGTCGCATATGGCGGTAGCTGCGAACAGGGTTTCTACCGTTGCAAGAAATTCACGGTCGTTGAAAGCATTTAAGTTCCGCTTAGTTAGTAGTCGAGAATCGACTACTGGCACTACTATTCTGAAACTAAAGGAAATAATGTCGTGGCCGGCGATGAACGGTGCCGAGGATTTATTGTAGTACACTAACTTATCCTCTTCATCCAGTATAACTACATCTAACCACGAGTCGTTTCTGTCCGAATGGTATGTAGGATCAGATGGAGCAAGAAAAAGCGAATGCGAATTGATGAAGTTCTTAAGATATCGCGCCGTGTAATCATCATGTAAAAGATTGCAATTTAGGTCACCTACTATGATGATGTTTTTGTAAGCGTGCTGTAATCGACTAAAGCTAGATTCAAACAGGTGGAGGAGCTGACCTTTGGGCCGCCTGTACATTATTGTTAAGAGAATAGACTCCCCGCGAGGGAGGTCGACATGCACGATAATGAATTCAGGGGCATTGCAGAAGTTATTCGGAGATGCGTCGAGAATCTTAACCGACAGCGCACTATGAATATAGCAGGCCACACCACCACCCTGCTTTCCTTCACGGTCATTTCGCAGGAGGAAGTAGTCTTGTATCTTAACCAAGTCGTCGGAGATGTGCGAATGAAGCCAGGTCTCAGAAACCGCAATAATATGATGCGGATTTTCTTGCGCATAGATGCGCACATGGTCAATATGGCCGAGAAGGGAGTTGGCATTGAAGTGAGCGATTTTCAGACAATGAGGGACAGGCACGCGCGTATTTTCACGTGATGTGGTAACAGACTGGTCGGGCAGTCAGACAATCGTAGAGAGATCAGCAGCATCCTTAACAATGATTATGGGATCGCCGTTTTGTTTGCGCACGAGAATTGTGGAGTTTTTGACCCATACGAATCTATACGATCGCGCTGCCGCGAGACTTTTTACTTCTCGCAAGAGTTTATAGAGATCAGCTGGTAAGAGGTTGTTTACGAAAATGCTGCCTCTGGCATTGTTATTAAAAACCTCGCTAACTTTAAGGTCTCTCTTTAGACGCTTAGCCCTGATTATTGCCTCACTAACAACCCCTAACGTCAGCGATACAACTATGGAGAACCGAGGGCGTTGTAAGCCAACATTATCGGACGAGGTGCCTCCGAGACTGTCCTGACCACCACTGCGTGATTTCCGCATCATAACTCGAGCTCCAATTATATGGTTAACTAAGTCATTTAATTTTAAAGCCGCGAGGACTTTAATCGCCACGGCGCGGGGAGTGTCAGTAACCTCATTCGGGATGCCAGCTATCATGATCTCATTATCGGTACGATTTTCTGTTACAGCTGCGCTAGAATTAATTTTGGCAATAGCATCGGCAAGTCTCGCATTGTTTACATCGAGACTCGCAGCGAGTCTAGCATTGTTTGCTTCGAGAGACGCTATTTTTTCAGAGTGGGTCGCAGTAATTTGAGCGAGTATCGGAAGTTGACTAAGTGAAGCATTTATATCCGTAATCACTACACGCATTTCCTCAGCATGCCGTCTGGCTTCTTCTCGCGCCATCCGCAAAACCGCCGACATGGCTTTCATTTCTAATGAGATTTGAGCTATTGAAATTTCCGATACTGAATCACTCTCATCGGGCGGACTAGCATTGACGGCGGGTGTTTGGTGAATAGGTATATAACTTGTTGTACCGCGCTATCGTGATTAAGTTCAGGAAAAAGATGAAAAAACAAGTGAGAGTGGGGCTCATAGAAAAAGAGGAACGCTTGACGAGGCGACTAGGAAGCGTACGCGAAACAAAGGCAGAGAGGAGTCAGTTGTCATTAGCCAGACCAAACGAAAGCACGAAGTTTTGATAACCAACGAGGTTAGCAAAGGGTGACTAAATAGATCGCGAGAACGGCAACGGCCCGTGATTCTCGGATCTCGTAAAATCGTTATTTGTACAAAAGGACGGCCACGGCCCAAGATCCTGTTGATTAAAATAACGAAACTCATAAATTACGAAATCATGTCGAATACCTCCTACGATCACGATAGCGCGAACTTAATATATCATGTACAAGTCTTGTAATCGACACATTTTCACGTGGGTTTTTATGCCGACAAGGCTTTTCCCACACGAGCCAATAAAATGCACTCTTGTGTTCTATGGCTCAACCCGAAGAGTTATTTATTGACAAAGGGGAAATCAGCACATGCTGATCTGCTCCAAATTTCAAAAAGACGAAGGGACTTCATAAAAGAAGGACTTTCGACCTAACAGCGGGAGTGGTTGGGGGGGGGGGCGGAGCTGTATCCATTTTCGCGAGATTTAAAATACAGCACTCGTTGACAGAGTTGAGCTCGAGATAATACTTCACACAACCAGGATGGAACGCACGATCACAATATTTACAAGCAATAGAGTCCTTCGCGATTAGCCTACGACACCTGAAACACTTACTCGACATACGTAAGAGTGGGGAGAGCGCCGTGCTATCCACGACGAAGGAGATACGTGGTATCAGAGTAAGTTAGATGCGGTCTCTCCGTCGGTCCCGCGAGAGTGGGGAGAGCAACGCCTTGCTGTTGGCGGCGAAGAAGGTACGTAGTCGCAGAGAAGGTGAGATGTAGACTTTCCGTCGGTCTCGTCGCGGTCGCTGTTTATCGGGATTGATTAGTGCCGATAAAGGCGATCACCTATGCGCAGAGGGCGATGAAGATGATCCCGCCGTCCGAGAGTCTTAAGAGGCGCATGCGCCGAGGATGATCGAGTAGATAAGGATGGGTAGATAATCCTTCTCTTCCACGAAGTAAGGTTATGAAATCTGTCACCGCTTTTCCATCGTTTTTCTCGGATATGTGGTTGAGTAGGCACACAGTTGAATAGAAAAACGGATGAAAAGCAATTTTTGCGTGCTTAGAAACTGGAAGCAGAATTTGCCCGAGGGCATTCGAAGGCAGAAAATGCAACTTATGTGGAGCACGATACAGAAACGGTTGTAATGAACTCACCGATGAAGAGAGAGAGAGAGAGAGAGAGAGGGAGAGAAGGAATAGTGTGATTGGCTGCGACGAATAGCGTGATCGATGCTCGTCGGGGTGTGAGGAAGATAAAGGAAGGAGGAGGAGGACCAGTGCGCATTACGACGCCGAGGACATATGACGCATAATCGTTTTCTGAAATAAAGAACATTATACTTTTGCCCTCTCAGTTATCCGTGCTCCCTGTGATTCCCATCCTGACAAGTTTCTAAGAATACTTGATCTTACATATCTAATTGCCCTTAATAAATATACAAGCGTGTTCAATAATTGGTCCATGTTCAATAATTGAGTCTTTTACCTTACGCTTAGTATTATTTAGTATGAATAAATAGTATTATTAATCGATTTTTTTTTTATTAATAAAGTAACAATTTTTTTTTCAAATTAATTTTGTTTTTTTCGTTGTTTTATTTTATTATAATTATTTTGACAAATTGATTTTTCTTTTTGTTATTTACTTATCATTTTTTTCTGTTATTTATTTATCATTATTATTATTACTATTATAATTATTATCGTTATTATTATTATTAAATTCTAAATTCCCTTGAGGAGCTGGCCGAGCGGTGTTCCTCATGGCACCCCGACCTCGAATGTCACGGCGGTTATTGCCGCGATGCCACCTCGACCCGGACCTCCGACGCCACGGAAAAGGGTCGAGGATATAATGCATAAGGCGAATAACCGCCGCACCTCTTTGTTCCCTTTTCACTTGTTGGCGCCATCCGGCTCTCGTACCCTGATATGGCCCTACAATGATAAAACAAATTCATTAAATATAAAGGCTCTATTTCAAAAAATGTTCAGTAAAATTTTTCATCAATGATAAAATAAATACATACTTGATTCTTCGGCGTCCTCTCCGTCACCGGGCCGTTCGCTTCTTTCGTCATTCGGTATATCATCAGGTATATCCATCTAAAGAAAAAAAAAACAAATAAACATATTCATTTAAATTAATCATCATACACTTACGATTAAATGAATTAATATAAAAAAACAAATAGAAAATTTTGAGCGTACGTTACACTTACACGTTTCGATTCTCCGCCATTTTTTCCAGCATTGAAAACCAAAATTTGGTGGTGAGGGTACAAACAACTATTGCTCGCTCACTACATGCTGTTTTTCGCCGCTAGGTGCGCCAGGAGTAGAGTAATGTTGTGTGGCACCAAGAAAGATATAACTCTTCCGTACCTTCGTGAAGCTCGCCCGCAACTTTGGAATTTGCAAATAATTAATCTACTAGTAATTTGCTCCCATTTACTCAGTAGTTTAAAAAAAAAATTTTTTATTAACGATAGCCAATAGCAAGCCTGGCATTCCGTTTGATTATTCTTGCTAATAGCAATACAGATCGAGTCCCATAGAAGCTCACTTCTTACGGGTCGTTTGAAGCCAAGTTTTTCGTGTTTCGAGCGCCCGTGGGATGGCTCTGATATCAATGTACTATGCCGAGTATCGATAAAGCAATTGATCACCGACACAGACGCACACATAAGCGTACTGTACGCAGGCAGCGTAACAAGCACATGTGGGGATCGTGGTCCTCACATAGTCGTAGTCGTAGAAATAATCACACGAACGATATTATGTTTTACAATTAAGCAACAAGATAATATATTTATTGTTTTCACAAATACTGTTGTTGAGACTCGTGTCGACGCCGAGACGCTAGCTCTCCTTTGTTTCTAGTCTTTTTGTCTCTGCGTTAGCCTGCGCAACTTTGTCGCGCATGCGCAAGAATACACTTATTCAGTCATGGATTATGAACTCGACGTAGACGGCAAACTTAAGTGTAGAAGTGGCATGAGCCGCCACACACA
Organism: Netelia fuscicornis; assembly: GCA_946811545.1. Lineage (NCBI taxonomy): Eukaryota > Metazoa > Arthropoda > Insecta > Hymenoptera > Ichneumonidae > Netelia > Netelia fuscicornis. Next base: position 15,136,375 of record OX328013.1, on the reverse strand, counting down.
TGACGATACTAGCGACATCTTACCACTGGGGCAAGAAGTGAGCTTTATTGGAACTGGATCTTCGTCGATATGAGTCTTCCCTGTCTTTCATTTATCGATGATCCACATCTGTCATTGTAATCATAGAAGTTCATTGTTGTTTTTTCAATAAGAGACATTTAAAAGTTTCGTCCAATCAGTGTTTTTTTTTATAGCAAACAGGCTAAAAAATTATAAAAATTCTAGTTTCCGAGAAAAGCATGGTATTCGAGAAAATTTAAGGATTCAAATTAATCATACATAATCGAAATTATTAACCATTTGTGACATAAAAGCTTCAAGACTACAAGCTGTACACTGCCTCTACATCCACGCAAGTATTTTTATACAAATACTTATTTATGAAAAGTAAGCAGGTACATTTGATTTTAAGAAAAGGTATACTAGATTTGAAAAATAATACAATTTTTTCAACTTTTATTTTACTTAATAATTGATTTTTTCTTACAAATAGTTTAAAATGTATTCCAGGTTTCAATGGAATAAACATGTTCCCTGTGAATTTTTCAAGATTCTTTAATTTGTTCATTATTTAATATCCATCTGATATGTATTCGAATATGCCCATCTCTTATCCTAGGTTTTAATAGAATAAACATGTTTTCTGCCAATTTTTCAAGATTATTCAACTTCATGATATTCGAATCCGGAGTGAATACTCAAACGAATTGGATTTATTACGTATGTTTAAATGAATACTGAATTCAGTTTGATGTATTATTATTTTCAACGAATACTGAAACTAGTAGGATTCGTTATTCATTTTCGAAACGAATACTAAATCCAGTGGAATTCAGGATTCATTTTCGGAACGAATACTGAATCCAGTAGAATTCAGGATTAATTTTCGGAACGAATATTGAATCCAGTAGGATTCAGTATTCATTTTCGGAACGAATACTGGATAGAAGGGGATTCATTATCTAACAAAAAATGAATACCCATCTGACATGTATTCGGTATTATTTTTCTCTTCGATGTAACGGTCCCACATTTAATTCCCACTGTTCTCACCTACTCCTAATCTCTTTTCTCGCTAACTCCCAACTTCGCGACTCCACAGTCCCACGGTCCCTTATCACCCTCACGCGACATCCCCTCCACTCCTAAACTCTTTCTTTCAAACCCTTTCTCCCAGTATCTTCCATCATCCGAAATAAGTCCTCCTCCAACACCTAAACTGTCGAGACGTTACACCGCTCCATCGGAATTAATAAACTTATTCACTCGCATAAATATACACGCATTTCATTCATCGCCGCTCACCATTCGTCACATGGTGTCAGAAGTTGGATTCGACCCACGCGAATCATCAAAAAAATTTTTTTAATAACAACAACAAAAAATAATAATTTAACACAAGTGTAAAAGAAAGGTTGGAGACAAATCACATCAAACACAGACCAAATTATACATTATACTCTACACAACGTACACGGAAACGAAGCAGCAAAGAAAGAAGAAAGAACACATACGCAACGATCACCGATAACACACACAACGAAGCAACGAGCGAGGAACAACGAACGAGCCACGCACGACACAACCTCAGCCACACCAGACCCACTACGCCAACACACAGACGGAACAACGAAGACGCACGCACACAACGACCACCAACATCTCAACCGCTACGCGTGAGCCACCGTCCCAGCGCATAAAAGATCAGCTGATGCTTACGCTCACCATCGTTCTTCTGGCATTGTAAGTATACTCCACTCAAAAATCTTTTGCATGCTAGCTCTAAAAATCGCATATTCGTTCATGGTGGAAGTAATTCACACACAAACATTAATAACTACACACGGAATGTAAACATTTTTTTTTTATTGTCTCCCCCTCTCAAAAACTTTTCGACAGAATTTTTTTTTTCATTTAACCACCAACGAACAAAAATGTACATTTAATATCCACAGTTCAAAGTTAATAAACATGTCTTCATGTCATTTTATCGCGCCGTAATCTCCAATCCACCGACCAAACCACCCCGTAGAACAAATAGGCGAAATTCAGTACCCCCACATTTTTACCCAAACATTGAACACCAAATTATTACAATGGCCGAAAATAACAACACATTTACATTTAGAGACCCTTTTAAAGTTGTCCCCGTATACGATGGGAAAAATATAAAAATAGAAGAGTACGCAAAAACAATTAAACGAGTCAATGAATGCCTTTCAGATGGCGAACGATCTAAATTATTAAAAATTATCCCACTCAAACTAAACGGCATCACACGTTCAGTCATCGATGCAAACCCCCCAAATTCTCTAGAATCACTCCTAAAAATATTAAAGAAAACATTTAGTAAAAATAAAGATTTGGCAGACTTAGAAAATGAAATAGAATCATCCCCACAAAATTACGGTGAAACCGTTATTGAATACGCAGCGAGAACGCGCGACATTTTTAATAATATAATAGATAAATTATCGGATGTATACAACGCAGCCGCACAGAGAACATTTCTAGACACACGAATCGAGGAAGTAACAGCTAGGGCAAAAAGAGCTTACGTTAGAGGACTAATACCTGCAATAGGTTCTCATTTGATTCTCCATAACGCAGAAACATTTGATAATATCATAGATCGAGCTCAAACAATAGAATACGAACTCGAGAAACTTAAAGCGAATGCGCGGAACACTCGACATCAGAAACACCGCAAAAGTACATTTCACAGAACACAAAAACCCAGAAAAATTTTGCGAACTTCATCAATCACATACACACGACACAAAAGACTGCTTCACAATAAAAAACATGCGCGAAGGTAAAAATTCTTGGCGCTCACAAGAAACATCCGACCGATACCGAAATAATTCACGAGACAGATACACTCAAAACAAAACCAGAAATTCTAGAGGCCAATACAGAAACGACTCAAACGACAGATACAGAAATTACTCAAACGACAAATATAGAAATCATTCGAGAAACCGATTAAACGACAGATACAGAAACTATTCAAATGACAGATACTCAAACGACAGATATAGAAATCGTTCAAATGACAGATATTCAAACGACAGATACTCAAACGACGAATACCAAAATTATTCAGACGACAGGTACAGAGATAACTCTAACGACAGATACAGAAACTATTCAAACGAGAGATACTCAAACGACAGATACAGAAATCGTTCAAACGATAGATATTCAAACGACAGGTACAGAAATAACTCTAACGACGGATACAGAAATCGTTCAAACGACAGATACTTAAACGACAGATCCAGAAATTATTCAAACGACAGACACAGAGTTTACTCGAACGACAGACATACCAATTATTCAAACAGAAGTAATTCGAACGACAGACACAAAAACTACTCCCGAGATAAACACACAGACAATTCCCAAAATCGATACAGAAACAACTCATTTGAGCAGCACCAAAACGAATATCAAGAACGATTTAATACGGACTCAAATGCCGAGCAACGAAATTCTCAAAATAATTCACCCGGTAGAAATACCCTGACAAAATCAAGAACGAACAGTACAAAACACATCGATACACTTTTCGAAAAAGTAGACCTAAAAAACTAAGACAACGTCTCGCGGAAAAGTGCGACACGAGACTCATCACCAGAGCGCTAAAAACATTCAACAACAATCCTCAAAACAATAACGCATCAATTCATACAACTAACGTATCCAAAAATAACACAGAACGACTACAAAACCTCAAATCATTGCTTCATTTAGACCACCTCAATAACGAAGAGAAAGAACACATTTTACAACTAGTTTCCGTATACCCAAAACTCTTCTTCCTACCAAACGACGAACTTGGTCACACAACAATAACACAACATAAAATTCCCACGACAGACAACAAACCTATTAACACAAAACAATACCGATTTCCACCTGTACACAAAAAAGAGATCCAAACGCAAGTCAATAATTTATTGGAGAAAAAACATCATCCAACCTTCCCTCTCACCTATAACTCACCAGTTTGGGTCGTACCCAAAAAGGCAGACTCACAGGGCAAAAAGAGATGGCGAATGTTTATCGATTTTCGCAAATTAAACGCGAAAACAATATCCGATGCTTATCCATTACCGAGTATCGTAGATATTCTGGACCAATTGGGCAAAGCGCGATACTTCTACATTTTTGACTTAGCGCCCGGCTTCCATCAAATCGAAATGGATCCCGACCACAAACAAAAAACCGCATTTTCAACGCCAAACGGACATTTTGAGTTCAACCGTATGCCATTTGGGTTGAAAAATGCGCCCGCAACATTCCAACGATTGATGGATGTCGTATTATTAGGACTCGAGGGTAATGACCTGTTCGTATACCTGGACGACATTGTTATTTACGCTAACACTCTCGAGGAACATGCGACAAAATTTCGGCGATTAGCGAAACGCCTAACCGAAGCAGGTCTAACCTTGCAAACCGATAAATGTCAATTTTTGCGAATAGAAGTCACATATTTAGGACACACAATTACGGAAGAAGGCGTAAAACCCAACAACACAATAGTAAAATCCATAACAGAATTCACACCTCCAACTGATAAAAAAAAGCATAAAACAATTCACAGCACTTGCAGGTTATTATAGACGTTTCATTAGAGACTTCGCAAAAATCGCAGCACCACTAACAAAACAATTGAAAAAAGATGTGAAATTCCAATGGACAGACGAATGCCAAAAAGCATTCGAATTACTCAAAAACAAAATTATAGAACGTCCAATTTTGCGTTATCCCGATTTTGAAAAACCATTCACACTTACCACAGACGCTTCAGACTACGCAATAGGCGCAGTCCTAAGTCAGGAATATAATAAATTCAACCACCCCGTAGCATTCTATTCAAAAACACTCTCGAAACCACAACAAGCGTACGAGACAATGAGAAAAGAATTGTTAGCAGTAGTCTTCGCAGTAGAACATTTTCGCCCGTATCTATACGGTAGACAATTTACATTGATTACAGATAATAGAGCTTTAACATATTTAAATAACAAATCCGACTTGCCACAGCAGCTTCAGCGCTGGCAAATGACCCTCAACGATTACGATTTTAAAATACAACACCAACCCGAAAAATTAAACCACTTCGCAGATGCACTATGCAGAAACCCCATTACCGTTATGCCTATCAGACAAAGAGACAGTTCTTCAAAAGAAGAAAACACCTCAAAAAGACCGAAACACTCACACCAGCCAAACACACGACAACGCTCTGATTCAGACGAAAAATCAGGCAACCCAGCACTCAAAAAGAAGCAACAAGACGGACAGAAAACGGAAAGTGAAAACGAACACGAAAAGAACACACAATCTAAATCAGATCCAAAAATCGACGATGAATCTCCCCAAACAGAAGAGGAAACAAATATAGGAAAAGATAGCACAGACGTCATTACAGAAACAGAAGCAACGGAGGAGGAACTCACAAAAAATATAACGACCCGGAAACACACAAGGAACAATATGACAAAGGAAGCAAAGACGAAAAACAGGCGCAAACGACCAAGGACACGAGATGAAGCAACAACGGAAAAATATAACAAAAACAAGAAAAAGATTAACAAATCGAATGAAGAACAAAATGTACAGCGGCAAGTGCAGCCGAACTCTAACGAGGAAAAAATTAATGAATCAAACGAAGAAAATGAAGAACGAAACGCACAAGCGCAGATGCAACCGAACTTTAACAAGAAAAAGATTAACGAATCAAATGAAGAAAATAAGAAACGAAATGCACAGACGCAAGCGCAACCGAACTTCACCAACGAAGAAATTAACGCCTCAAAGGAAGAGAATCAACAGCGAAAGGCACAGCCGCAAGTGCAGCCGAATTTTAAATCACCATCACCACCACGAATGTCCATAAAGAAGCCAAAACGTATCGGAACATAGGCCCATACTCACCGGAAATGACACCCGAATACTTCGATTCGTTAGCAGAGTCACCTTCAAATAACAACGACGAAGTAAATCTATCTCCTGAAGGAAATATCGGAAATAACACCAAACTTCCAGTAGAAGTACCACAGTTGCACGACACACAAGCAACAATCGAGCCAACATTTCGATCTCCACCCGAAAATGTTGAACGAATCACCAGACAAGCTACTCCACAGCGAGAATCAATGAACAATCTATCAAATCCACCATCAGGCGAAAACACCTCAAGTGGAAACAACCTAACAGAGGCAGACAGTGATACTCCATTTGTACCATCACAATACTACAGAAAGAAAATAACACACAGATAATCTCGCCCCGCAACTAGAAGGACAGAAATAACGGAAGATATAACAAACAAACACAAAATTACCACCACACAAAAAAATATCCTAGCACGAAAAGACAATATCGCATACTTCCAATCAGCAGACTGTACAATGAATACGATGATATCAAAAATTCTACAGGAAAAAGGCAGAATCAACCAACAATCACTTTTGGACTGTAACCCCCAAATTGGCGACATTCTAATTACTCGCCGAGGAATCACTTGCTATTTCACAATCATCTGTAAACAGAAATCAACAGATTCACTGTCCATTAGAGAACTTCGAAATTGCTTAAAAACACTATTCGAAGTATTCAATAAATTGTAGCTAGAGACTTGTACGATCCCAAAGGACCCTAAAATTCTAAATCCGTTCGTTTGGGAATACATCAAATCATTCGTACGAGAAAAATCAACGAATTCACATACAAACATTACATTATGCCATGGTCTACTGTCAGTACCTCCACAACCACGCAGGAAAGATATCATCCAAGAGTTTCACAGCTCAACAATCGGTGGACATAACGGACTATCGAAAACATATAATCGAATCCTATGACAATACTACTGGAAAAACCTCAAAAACGACATTCGAGAATTCATCAAATACTGTTTCGATTGTCAAAAGAATAAACTGGTACGAGTGAAAGATAAAGCACCCATGATCATCACCGATTCTCCAGCAGAACCATTCGATAAGGTCGCAATCGATATCGTAGGACCCTTACCAAAAACCACACAGGGACACGAATATATCTTGACCATTTTAGACCTCTTCAGTAAATTCGCCATAGCAGTTCCATTAAAACACCAAACTTCTACGGATATCGCTAAAGCACTTACTACAGCTTTAATAACAACATTTGGTGCTCCCCGAGCAATACTATCGGACCAAGGAAGAAACTTTATGTCAGACGCGTTCAAACAATTCGCCGAACTCTTCCAGATCCGACAATACAAAACAACAGCATATCATCCTCAATCAAATGGCGCATTAGAACGATATCACCACAGCCTCACTGAATTCCTAAAACATTTCACTGACGACAATCGCAATTGGGACGAACTCCTTACACTCACAACACAAGCACACATGAAAGCAGCGGATTCACACCATACGAACTCGTCTTCGGAAGAACAGCCCGTACACCTTCAGAATTTCCACCTCCAGAAACAACAATAACATATGACGACTACATGACAAACCTCACGAACAACTTAAAAAAGACACGACAAGCCGCATGGGAAAAACAAATCAAATTTAAAGAAAGAACAAAACGATATTACGATAAAAGAGTAACAGAACCGAAATACGAAAAAGGACAACTAGTATTCCTCATAAAGGAACCAAGAAAAGGAAAACTCGACCCCCATTATGTAGGACCATTTAAAATCTTAGAAGTATTAGATAAACATAATGTTAAGTTAGAAATTAAGGACGATAAAACGAAAATAGTACACATAGATAAAATAAAAATGGCACATGTTACAGATGCCACTCACACGCCTTAAGCGGCAACCCCTTAATAAGATTTACACAACTCGCACAAAACCGAGGCACGTTTTGCCTTCATCAAATCAGCATTCAGTTATATAGCAATCTCGGAAAACTACGAAAAATATTTTAACCTTGAAACTTTAACAAATTGTTAAATCACAATGTCGTACTACGTGTGCAACCAGGTCAACCCCGTCCAACAAGTAGACGAGAACACCCAATGCGAAACTCAACTCCTTTCAAACCCTCAATTTAAGAATCTAGCAGAATGCGACATTCGGCTAAAAACACTCCGCCTCACCTATTGGTCCAGGATCCCAGATACAAACACATGGCTCTTTGCAGCATTAGAATCAGAAAACCTCTACGTCAACTGCGATAACCATCAGTCATCCATTCACACAATAAAAAATACTGGCATCTTAAATATTAGCCCGCTTACTAAGCGAAAACCCGTATGACTCAACTAACACATTCCATCGACATAACATCCTCAACCCAGACAAATTTCTCTACAACCCTAATACTCAATATGACAAAAATAATAGAAAATTCAATCCAGAACTACAATCTAAATATCACTGCAATTCTCCTAGAAACGGGAAAATTTATATAGCCCTTGGAATCAAACACAGTAAACAACGATCTAACAAAAAAAAAAGAAAAAAAAAACCAAATAGCATTAAAAACAGTTATGAACATAACCAAACTACACACTTAACCATATATATGTATGTATGTATAATGGTTTATTGATTCCCCTTAGGGTTACAGTGACTTTCGTTTCCTTTCTCGTTTGTACATTTTCTTACAGTCTTTGTTTCGTGTTTACAGATTTTCCTTATTCTACTTTTTACATTGTCCTTATTCTATCTTATTTTATCTAATTCTACCTTATTTTCTAGTTTCTCCCGCCCCTGCTCTTACTCTCATTTTTATTTGTTTATCTCTTTGCCGCTTTCTTGTTTCTTTGTTCTTTCTGTGTGCCTTCTTATTCTGTCGCTCTTACATTACCTTACATTTATCGCTCGCCTCTTAACAGTTTTTTTTCCTTTCTCCCGCTTTCGTCGACTTTCGTTTCCGCTTCATTCATTCCTTCCGACTCCTCTCTCGCTTCTTTCTACCTCTGTTTTTTCCTCTTCTCCTCCACTTTCTTCATCCACCCTTCCCCTCCTCCTTTCTCGTCTAGAATTTCCCTTATTCTTTCTCCTATTCCTCTCTCCTCCTCCCCTTCTCTTCCACATCTGTCTAGAATGTGCTCCCACGTCTCCTCCTCTTCCCCGCATATCCTGCACGTTTTCTCTTCTTCTGTTCCCCAATAATGTCCTGCTCTAATTTCATTCCCTAGTCTAAACCTCGCTATCCTCTTGTATCTTTCCTCCTGCCATCCTGCTGCTAAGTATTTTGGTACCTCTTCTGTTACTACTTCTCTGTACCATTTGTTGTATCTGGAGTTTGTTATTCTTTCTCCTCTCTCCTGCGCTTGTTTTTCTTTGTCTCTCTTTTCTATTTCCTCGTATGCCTCTTTGCTTTCTTCTCCTCCCCTTCTACTCTGCTGTTTTACCCTCTTCCTCTCCTTCTCCCATTCCGATACCTCTTCGTCTTTTACTTCTCTCTTTTTGGTCTCCTCCAGGCATAGTCTTGCCAACTCGCTTCCTTTTCCTTCTTCTAATTTCTCTTCAAACTTCCACGCTCGTCTTCCTGCCCTTATTCTTATTTTTTCCCTTTTCGATTCTTCTCTTACCATGTACCCTGGTGTTCTCCAATCTACTCCCATCGTCCATCTTATGTACCTTTCTCGGGTTTTCTCCATTTCTTTTCTCTCTTTCCACCCCCATATTTCGGCGCCGTACCCCATCACCGTCCAAACCAACGTGTCGAACAGCCACATTCTCCTTCCCCAGTTCCTTTCAAATTTCCTTTTCCCTATTCCCCATACCTGCCTCATTACCGCTCCTGCCTTTTTTACCCTATCCCTTATCTGTGCTTCGTGCCCTCCGTTTCTTTTGAATATATACCCTAAGTATTTAAACTCTTTTACTTCCTCCAGCCTTTCTCCTCTCCATGTCCATTCTATTTTCTTCTTTCTCCCACCTCCTTTCCTAAATCTCATCACTTTCGTCTTTCCCACGTTTACTTCTAGCTTCTTTTCTTCCATGTATCTCTCCATGCTTCGTATCATGCCTTGCATCCTCTCCTCATCCTCTGCCAGCATGACTACGTCGTCCGCGTAAGCCAGCGTGCAGATTCTTTTCCCTGCCACCTTGATTCCCCCTCGCCGCCCTTGCTGCATGTTTTCCTCCATATCCGCGATTAGTAGGTTGAATAAGGCTGGGCTCAATGGACACCCCTGCCTTACCCCTTTTTCTATCCAGAATTTCTCTCCTGTTTCTTCTCCTACCTTTACTCTGCTCGTCGTCTCCCTGTACACCTCTTCTATCCTTCTCCTTAGTTCTCCTCTCACCCCTCTCTCCTGCAGTGCTTTCCATAACGTCTTTCTATCTACTTTATCGAATGCCGCCTTTAGGTCGATGAATGTAGCAATCAGTTTCCCTTGTTTCCTGTTGATCTGCTTCCCTATTATATAGTTTAGTGTGTATATGTTGTCTATCGTCCCTACTCCCCTCCTGAATCCTGTTTGGTTAGGCGGTACCATCTGTTTCCTTTCCACCTCTTCCTCTAATCTCTTCCCTAGCATTGTTGTATAAATTTTGTACAGTGATGGCATTAGTGTTACTTCCCTGTAATCTTCTGCCTTTTTTCCTTCTCCTTTCTTTACTATTGGCACTATTATCCCCTCCTTCCAACCCTCTGGCCATCCTTCTCCTCTCCACACTCTCTTGCAGACTTCCCACACCATTTCTACTGCCATCTCTCCTCCGTACTTCCATGCCTCGTTCGGTATTTCGTCGTTTCCCGTCGCTTTTCCTTCTCTTATCTTCTTAATCGTCTCCCTTACTTCTTCTTTACTCAATTCTTCTTCGCTGTCTTCCTCCCTTTCTATTTCTGCCCCCTCGTTCCCTCCGACTTCTGTTCCTCCCAGAAGTCTCATGAAGTGTACCTTCCACTCCTCCTTTCCTATACTGTCGTTTACTCTTTTCCTGATTTTCCTACCCCTGTTCGCTATCTCCCATACCTTGTTTTCTGGCCGTGCCTCCGCTATCTCTCTTATTATCCTCTCTCTTTCTTCCTCTTTCTTCTTTTCACACCATTCCTTATATCGTCTCTTTTTCTCCCTGTACATCTCTCTTGTTCCCTTGTCTTTCTTCCACTTTCTTAGTTCCTTTCTTACCTCTTCTTTTTTCTGCTTCCCTTCCTCGTCTTCCCACCACCCACGCCTTTTCCTTGTTTTTTCCATTCCTCCGTTTTCTTCTCCTCTCTTCATGGCCCTTTTTATCCTTTCTTCTATTGCTCGAATTGTCTGTTCCTCCCCTTCCGTCGTCTCTTTCTCTAGTCCTGTCTTATATTCCTCCTTCATCCTGCCTGTCCATTGTCCGCTTCCCACCTTTCTTTCTCTTCTTTCTCCATTTCTTTCTTTACCTTTCCTTTCCTCATCGTTACTATTAGCGGGTGATGGTCTGATTCTATTCTATCTCCTACTATTATGTTTTTCGCTCCCTCCCTTGTTCTTTCATCCCACAACACATAATCTATTACTGCCCCCCCCCCCCCCGCCCTAGTGAATGTAAACTCTCCTTGTCTGTCCCCTTCTATATTTCCATTCAATATTTCCCATCCCACTTCTTCTAACATCCTTATCAATTTGTTCCCCTCTGCATTTACCTTCCTATCCTTTGAGTTCCTTTCCTCTTCCTCCACTCCCTTTACTCTCCCTCCTTTCCTACCCGTCCTCGCATTGAAATCCCCCCCTATTATCACTCTTTCCTCTTTCCCTTGTGTTTCCATCCGACCTCTGACTTTCTCTAGTTTGTTGTCTATGTCTCCGTTTATATATATTCCTACTACTTCCCACACTTCTCTCTCTACTTCTATTCGTTTCGTTATCATCCCTTCAGTCTCCTTTTCTTTCTCCCTTTCTTCTACTTTTAACCCTTCTCTTATTCCCATTATCATACCTCCCATGGCTCTCCCTCTCTTGTTTTTCTTTTTCGCCCATTGTTTTTCCCACGTGCATCCTTTCGGTAGTCTTTCTCTTATCCTTTCCCATCCTTTTTCCTCTACCCACGTCTCTGTTAATGTTACCACATCCCATTTTCCTATCGTTTCCCAAAATTCTTTGTCTTTATTTATTAATCCTGCCACATTCCAGAATACTATCTTCAATTCCCTTTCCTCGTTCTTTTCGTCCTTTTTCGCTTTTCCCTTTCCTTGTTCTTCCTTCTCTCCTGTCTCTCTCCCCTTGCCTTTTTTGTGGCTTTCTTCTTCTTTCCTCCTTTCTCTGACCTTATCCTTTCTTCCTCCCTCCTTCCCCCTTCTCTTCGTTTTTTTGTCCTCTCCTCTCCTCCTCCTGCCTTCCTTCTCCTCCCTCCCTTTCTCTTATCTCTCTTCTCGTATCCTTTGGTCTCCACCTTGCCCTTCCTTTTTCATCTCTCAGGTCCTTGCTTTCCTCATCCCATCTCCACCATATCCCCTGCAACATAATCCGTCCTTGTTCTACCCTGACTCTTTCTTCTTTCCGCAGCTCCTCTGCCCCTATTTCTCTTAGTTTCCATTGCCTTTTTAATTCCTCCCTTGTCATTTCGCTTTCTATCCTTTCCTTTCGTCCTCTTAGTCTCTTCTTTTTTTCCATTACTTCTCTCTTCCCTTCCATGTTCTTCATTTCTACCTTCATCATCCCCTCCCTTCCTTATTCCCATTTCCCTATTGCTGTTGCCTTTTCTATTCGTGCTTTTATCCCCAACTCTCCAATCAGCTTCCTTGCTGTTTCTCCTGGTTCCTCTCTCTCCACCTTGATTCTTTTCATTACTATGTTCTTCTTTATCGCTTTTTTTCTTTTGCTTCTATTTTTCTTTCCATCTCCTTCATCCTCTCTTCCATCCCGTTTGTCTTCTCTTCTCCTCTCTGCTCCCCCTGCTCTCCTTTCCCTCCTCTTGCTTATATTTTCTTTATCTTCTTTTTTAATTCCTCTTTCTCCCTCTCATTTTCTTTCATTTTCATTATTTCCTCCCAGATCTCTGCTTTTTCTATCTTCCATCTCTCTTCTCCTTTCTCTAGTTGAGCCCTTATTTGTTCGTTTGTTGTCTTTATTCTTCTTATTTCTTCCTCTACTCTGTCTCCTTGTCTCTTCGCTTCTTCTCTCCCTTTCCTCAACTCCTCTCTCATCCCCCTTATCATTTCTTGCAGCGTTCCTTCTTCCTGTTCCTCCTCTCCTCTCGCTTTCTCTGTTCTTCTATTCTTATTTCCTGCCTCTCTTGCCCTCTCCTCTTTGTCCCTTTCCTCCCCTTCCTCTCTTTTCCTTTTCCATAATTCTGCTAAATCTCCTATGCTGCATGTGCTGCTCGTACTGTCCCTTCTCTCTCTTCCTAGCCGTTCCGCGTTTGTTTTCCTTCCTCTCTTCGCTCCGTCCTCGCCGCTTTCCATCACTGCCTCGCTCTTCTTCGTCTTTCTCCTTCCTACTGCCCCGGTATCTTCTTCTCTTTCTCTCTACGCTCACTGTCTCGGTTCCCCTACCTCTCATTCCTTCTCTTTCTCTCCTACCTGCCTTATCACTTGTCACTTTCTTTTTCTAATTCCTGTGCTCTGCCGTTTACCTCTCTACTCGTCCGATGGCAGCACCTTTCTTGCCGTTGTTCTGCGATCTTCTCTCTCCCACCTGTCGCGACGTCTTTTCCCTCTCTCTCTCTAACGTCTTTCTCTATCTCCCGCAATTTCCTAACCTCTTCCTCCTGTCTTTCCTTTCCTTCTTAATCCTCACGTTTATCCCTTCTTTTACTTTCCTCCCTACTTTTCCCTTGGTTCCTGTCGCTCTGCCCTGCAGCCCTACCACCTTCTTTCCCACCTCTCCTGCTTTTTTCGTCAGTTTTGTTCACTTTCCCGCACGCACACTTCTCACACGTCCACTCTCTACCACGCCGGAAACGAAAGTCCCACTTAACCATATATACCTAATCATATAATCATATATACTTAATCATACATATATACCTATAATTTTTTTACTTTATCTTTCTTTTTACAATAAAACTTTTAATTATATCTAAAACGTATCCATTCAACCCACAAACAAAACACCCACATAAGCCAACCAACCAATCCTAGATAACATACCTCTTCTACTAACCAACAAGGTAATAAAAGATTTAGAATGTTCTAGCAGCCTCACCACGACGAACAATACAATAACAAAAAGGAAACAAATAATAATCAAGACCAAACATAAAATACACAAGCTAGACCAAATACAAGCCAATAACCAAGACGAATAATCAAGACCATATCCAAAATAAAACACATAACCAAGGGAAAGCATAAAACACACCATTCACCAAAAATTGAAAGGAAACAAGGATCAATCAACCAAACGGCAAATAACCACTCTATACATTTTTAAACATACGTCATACATATAACCACACAAACCTACCCTCTCACCGTAATACACCACCACTCACTAACCCAAAGAATAATGCATCTTTATAAGTTACAGGTAAAAAACAGCAACTTCTACAGAAACCTTTACGGAAACCAGCAGAACGACCAATATAAAAGCAAGGAGATACAACCACACACGCAAACACCACAAACTATTTAAAAATCAAATTATATAAAATCGCACACTCAAATCAAAATTCTTTTTGTAAACAAACTACTTAAAATTATATAGAAGCATATAACACAAACAAAATTTTGTAAAACGGATGCAGGAGCATCCATTCTTTTCCCAAGAAGGGGAGTGTAACGGTCCAACATTTAATTCCCACTGTTCTCACCTACTCCTAATCTCTTGTCTCGCTAACTCCCAACTTCGCTGACTCCACAGTCCCACGGTCCCTTATCACCCTCACGCGACATCCCCTCCACTCCTAAACTCTTTCTTTCAAACCCTTTCTCCCAGTATCTTCCATCATCCGAAATCAGTCCTCCTCCAACACCTAAACTGTCGAGACGTTATACCGCTCCATCGGAATTAATAAACTTATTCACTCGCATAAATATACACGCATTTCATTCATCGCCGCTCACCATTCGTCACATCGAATACTAAAAGTATTCGAGTATGCCCATTCCTGCCGTATACATATGGTCGAAATTGTCCTACGGCCCAAACGATGGCAAGCAATTCCTTTTCGGTCGTTGAATAATTTTGTTCCGCCTTATTCAAAGTTCGGCTGGCGTAACTTATCGGCAGATCCTCACCTATCTTGCCTTGTGATAATATTGCGCCGATTGCTTTGTCGGATGCATCTGTGGTTATCAGGAATGGTTTAGCGAAATCCGAATATTGTAAAACCGGAGCCGTTGTGAGCATTCTTTTTAATGTTTCGAATGCTTCGTCTCGTTCTGCTGTCCATTCAAAGGGAACGTCCTTCTTCAATAACGTGGTTAGTGGTTTCGTTATCTGGGAAATTTTTTTGATAAATTTCCGGTAATATCCTGCGAGACCCAGGAATGACTGTATTCCCTTTACGTTTTTTGGTAATGAAAATTTCTTGACCGCTTTGATTTTTTCTTCGTCGGGTTTCACCCCTTCCTCGGTTATTATGTGTCCGAGGTAATGGGTTTCCTTTCGAAGAAAATGACATTTTTTTCGGCTGAACGGCCAGTTTCGCTTCTCTAAGCCGTTGAAGAACATCTTGGAGTCGGTCATTATGCTCCTTCAGCGATGAGCCATAGACGACAATATCGTCAAGGTAAACGTAGCATCGAGTACCTTGTATTCCTGCCAAAACCGTATTCATGAGCCTTTGGAACGTTGGCGGTGCATTTTTTAGACCGAAGGGTATACGAGTATGTTCGAAATGACCTTGCGGCGTGGAGAATGCCGTTTTCTCCTTATCGTTCTCTGCCATCGGAATTTGATGAAAACCCGAGGCGAGGTCGAGCGTGGAGAAGTATTTTGCCTTTTCCAATTGGTCCAATATCTCAGAGATATTAACATAGGCAATGGGTAGGAATCTCCTACGGTGGCTTCGTTTAATTTACGGAAATCCACTACGACTCTTATTCGAGGTTTTCCGTCGCTGTCGGATTTTTTGGCGACCACTAGCAACGGAGCGTTCCATTGACTCCTGCTCGGCCGGATAATTCCGTCTTTCAACATCTCAGCGGTTTGCTTTTCGACTTCCCTTTTGTGCGTTTCAGGCAGACGGTACGGGTGTACTTTAATTGGTCGTATTCCCTCCTTCAGGGGAATTTCATGTTCCACTAAATCGGTGCATTGTAGACGATCTCCGTCTAAATGGAAAATATCTTCGAAATTTTCGTAAATTTTTAACAGTTCTAATTTTTCTTCGTCGTTGAGATGAGCCGTGTCGATTTCTTTGCGCAGATTTCTTAGGCGTGCATCCCCACTTCTAGCGGCGACTGTGTATATTGCACGCTCGGACTCGGCGTCGTCCGGTAATTCAGCGATTTCAGTGTTATGACGGGTCGTGCCATCTCGACTTCCTCGTCGTTCGTATTTATAATGCTCACGATACAGTTACTGTTTTCGGCTTCTGTTACGCGCGATCCGACGACGATCCCCTCGGCTAATTCGCGCTTTTCCACGAGGCCAACGATATTCTCTAAGGTTTTAGCTCGTACAATGTTCTCGCTTCTCGGAGGAAGTTTAATTTTTTCTTGCGCGTTCACCAGACGCTTCGTATCTCCGTACATTTTTATAAACTTGCCTCCCAATATATCGACGTCGTGCTCTCGCATAAAGTCCATTCCCAATAACCCATCGGTTGTCATCGGTACGGAGTCGCTTACCACATAGAAGTCATGTTCTATCGAGATAGCTCGGGTATCGAGTATCACTGTGGCCTTGCAGAGAGCCTTGAACGTCGTACCTTCAACTCCTCTCAGCTGGACGGTCGAGGGCATTATCGGTGTCTCGGGTTTCAACGCACCTTTGCGCACCACGCATCATTGCGCGCCCGTGTCGGCCTTTAAGGTCAACGTACCGGCTGGGGCATACGGAGAGGCGACGGTGAAGTCACTCATTGCTCCTTCTATCCAGGGCGAGCTGACGTTGCAAATTTGTAAATTCTCCGTTTGTTTTTCAGTCTCCTTAATTTCTTCTTCGGAGACAATCGTAATTGTTCCGAGTTCCAGTGATCCAAGTGTGGGCTTATTCTCACGATTTCTTGGCGGAAAATTATTTTACTGTTTCGGCCAAGCATTTGGGTTCCTTCGCCCGTAATCTTTTTGCCACTTGTGCGAAGGTCCTGTTTTCTTCTTCATCCCTTCGTCTCTGATCCGTTTTCGACATTCCGTTATCACGTGTCCTGGCTTTTTGCAGTAGTGACACGTGACGTCTACCTTCAGGATTCCTCTGCTCGGTCCTGGGGCAGGCAGACTCATGCGGACTTGCGCGCTCCTGCAGTCGCGTGCTAAATGCCCGTGCTTGTGACATTTATGGCACGTGATTTGAGACGTGTGTTTGTCTGGCGATTGATTCGCCACCTTGGACAGATTTTTCTTCTTCCATTGCGCCCTTCGTGGCTGCGCCGAGATTCGTGAAGTTACGAGCCTTAACGATGACCTGAAATTCCCTTTTGCGTCCTCTCTCAAAATTGTGTAAGGCTAATTGTCTCACGTAGCCTTCTATTATCTTATTGCCCGCGGCTGTGGTTTCGCTCGCAGTGCTTGCGTCAACCAATTCCATCATGACGGCCTCTAATCGTTGGCCGTACGCTAACACGGTTTCGTTGTGCTTTTGTTTGCAGGTATTAAATTCGACCTGTAATGCAGCTACTGTTCGACGAGTACCGTACAGCGCGAGTAATTCTTCTTTTAATTTCGCGGAAGTGTCGATTGTTTTATATCGGAGATCACGTTTCGCGCGGCCAATGATTTTAGTAGCTAGGATGGCCCTTAATAAGCTTGCTCGTTCGTTCACGGCAACGCTTTCGTGAGCGTATTCGAATGCTTCGATGATATCGTAGACCGCTTCGGGCCTTTCCCCGTCGAAAGGCGGGATTAGGCTCCTAGCCTCTTTCAGGGTCATAGTGTCGGACTGCGTCGTCATCGCTCGGTCGTGACGGTCGAGTAAAGGGAAATCTGTAAACGTAATATGTCGTCCGCGTTCTATTTCGACGGCGTCAGAGAAGTCGTCGTCCGTGTCGACGGAGGTATTAGGGGAATTTACCGCGGAAATTCTGCGTCGTTTGATTGATAATTCGTCGCAAAGGGGTTCCTCCCTCTTATATTCTAACACTCGGTCGAATATTGAATTTTCTGATCGCGATAAACAATTCTTTCCCGGCAAACGCAGAGATGCTAAACGCTCTGCATCGGACATAAAGTTTCCCTAACTGGCTTTGACGTATAATTGTAAAAATTTTGTGCCGCCACTTACATTAGGATGGTCTTGTACATAGTTGAATACTGCTAGTTGCTATGTAGGTTGTAGGCTGGTTCTCGTTCGTATCCTCGGTCTTCCTTCCTTCTCTGGGATGGTCTTTGGTTGGTTCTGCTTCGTCGATCCTCGGGATGACGGTTGTGTTCCGGCGACTCGATCGTTCGCGGATTCCTCTCTTGCCGTGACGCGAAGATGTCAGGCAATTTCTACTAGAAACTCAACGACTGCGTGTTCATTTCTCTTCGATTCCTTTTACTCAATGCGTTTGGTAGGAGATCGGATAACTTTTGTTGTCACTGCTTCTAGCAATTCTTCTATTCACTTCGAGCACAACTTTTGTTATTTACTTTGCAAACTTTGGCTATCCCACCGCTGCCACTAATGTTATATCGGCAACACGTTAGTATTGCGCGATAAGATTTTATTTTGGGATAATAGCCAATAAGATGTAAATCTCGAGTCAGTGAAGTAAAATGAAATAACAGTTTATTGTAGGTTTTAGATTAACAAGTTACAAAGTTACGCAAGTTAATAGCGTAAGAGCTTCAATCAAAACCAACCGATTAGCTCTGCTCGTCAATTAAGACTGCTCGATAATTGTCGCGATCGCGGGTCGCTCCCGCGAGTCGCTATGCAGAAAATGCATGTTCCGCATTTTGGTCGTTGTGACCATATATGGTCACAACGACGGTTTCGATGGCGTGTTTCGCGCCTTTACCCTAAAACTGTCTATTGCGCAGTTTGGGGTTTTTGAACTTTACTTGCGCTGTGACCATATATGGTCACAGCACTCTTTATTTTATCTTTATTTAATTCTACTGGAATGTTCTATTGAAATATTCCTTCGTTGTACTATAGGGTACAACAGTTACGTCCCAAATGGGTAAGAGAATGGAGCTCCGTCGATAATTCGATATGCGCGGATGTTTGAATCGGTTAGCGATGTTCGGCTGGTCGTGAGCTCGCCACCTGGGATTTACTTGTGCTTAATATACCAAGTCAACGATTTGGTATTAATCGTCGAGGTAGATTCCTCTTCGAAGACGTTCTGCTTAATGGTTATTTCCCAGACTCCTCGCTGTTGATCCGTGAGGACGAATTTGTTGGAAAAAATATTGATAGCAACGCCAACACTTCACATACACTTAACAAAACAATTGTATTTTATTTAAATTCGAAATGGTTCTTTGGAATTACAACACAAATTGGACTTACAGTGATTTTACAAATGTCGAAGATTTGTTCGCTTAAGATGCTTTCGATTTCGAGGTTGATTCGATTCTGATTCTTCTTCTCGAGGAAGGTTGACGGTTTCGCTTTGGTTCGGGCGGAGTTACAAATATTCGATGGATTTGATTGGTTAAGTTCGTTAGCGAGATCCTTCGTTTTTCGTGTAGAGGGGTTTATCTCGATCACGTGGAAGTAACTCGAGATTGTTGCCTCGTGGGAAAGGAAGTACAGTTTCAAATTATAATTTCGGAGAACGGTATAGAGTTTGTTTATACCTAGGTTATCGAGCGGCGGTGTCGCACAAGTCGTTCGTCGAAATGAAATATGAATAAAAGATTGTGGTCTAGGTATTTATAAATTCGAATGTGGCCCGCTTTACGCTTAAGAATAAATAGTTTTGTTATTACTAAAGTTTATTGTTGGCAGTTGTATAAAAGGGGAATGATTATTCGTTGAAAGAGTGTTGGTGAGGATAAGGAATGTTTCTTGTTGCTCCGCGTGGTTGCTTCTGTAAATAGATTGGATTTCGGGATTTTGAATGTTCGAGAAATATTTTATAAGTGTTCTAGGAAATCGTGGTTTCGTATCTGGAGTGGAAATACTGGTTGTTTCTGTTAGAGAAAAATAAGGTTTATCGCGCTGACTATACATCGTACTTTATTTTTGAAGCCAACTGTACTGGCGCAAATAGGTAGTGTAAGAGCGCTCACGAGATCTCGCGAAAATCGGAGTCGGGCCATCTCGTGTGTGTTCGTTTTTTTTCCGTGTACGCACATTTAGGCGCTAAGCTAGAATCTCAGTCTCATCTTGTCTTCACGCCTGAGCGAACGTTCTTTGTACTAAATAAAAGTTCTTACTCATAAATCATATTGACTCAACGTGACCAACCCTGTATCCACATTTGTCTTCTCGAAAGAAACAATACTTCAACAGTTTCCTAGGTATAGTTTTATAAATGCAATGATAAGGGAAAAACTGAAGAATAAAATGATAATAAGAGAGAAAAAGATGTACATATTGTTTGAATTTTACCGGCAGGCTGCATTGGTTTAGAGGTAGGTAAGATAGTATTCTAATTTATTGATTGAATGTGAGAGTCGCCCATATTGGGACGTAACAAAGATCAACAGAATTTCTTTTCTAAGACTCTTCTGATCGTTTATCGCGTTTTCCGCCGACCTGTTGTTTTAAAAGTTTTCGATTTTGGTACAGAAACACTAACAAGTTGACATTCTCAGGAAGTGATGATGCTCTCTTATTAGTGACAATATTTCCAGCTGTAGAAAAGCAGAGTTCTGAGCTAACAGAACTAGCTGGTATGCACAAATATATCCTGGATAATAGAGCAATAGCTGGATATTTATCTTTTTTAAATTTCCACCACTCATACGGATCTAAATCAAATTTTAACTGAGGTTCGGCAACGTATGCTTCCCATTGATTTTTAACATTAGATGTTGCGTTATTATGTTTTTTGTATAAAAATTCTAAAAGTTTTTTTCTTTAAGACGTCTTTTTCTCCAACACTTTCAATTGGAGCATTTTTTTTCAATAAGTCTTTTACCGTGTTCCGTACAACTATTTTAGATTCATAAATCTCGTGATGAAGATCTTTATATCTTAGGTCAAAAAGAGAATCAATTTGCCTTATGGAAACCTTATTGATTTTCAGACTCATACTCTAAATTGAATCGTTTTCTTATGTTATTTGTAAGATTTTGTTTGAATTCTTCTATCAGCTGAGAATCCTCGTCATCGGGAATCATATGCTCTTCTACAATAGTAACATATCTAAAATCGGTAGAACCATAAAAATAGAAGCATCTTCACTGCAAAGAACTAGAGTTGTCATTTGAAGAGGCTCAAGGACTTTTGTAAGATTCTCCATATCGATCCACTCACTCGCCGAAATTTTAAGCTTCTTTGCCATAGCACTACATGTAATGTTCTGATCAATTAAAATGCTTATCACTGCATTTCTATTTTTAACAAATCTATCAAGCATTAAAAAAATTTAGTTCCATCTAGTCCTGCAATATTGTAAAAGCGACGACACCGATAGTCCCAATTCTTCTCCTAATTCCACCGATAGTCCCAATTCTTCTTTTCTTATAAAGCATATTTTGCGACATTTGAATGTTTAACATGGCCTACAGTTTTACTCACTTGTGTAATTAAATTTTGAATATTTTCAGAAGATAGCGAATCGTTAATATCCAATTGTACAGTGTGAGCAACACACGTTGCATCTGATTTTTCCTTAACATTTTTCATAGATTTAACTCCTTTAACTACATTAGCAGCATTGTCAGTTACGATGCTCATTATTTTTTCGTTCAGATTCCAATTCCTAAGTATATCAGACATTTTATCAGCGAGATTTTCGGACGTGTGCCGTTCATCTATTTCAATCGTTTCTAAGGTAAATGTTTAGCGAGTTCATGCATCATCAGTGAAGCGTGCTGTCATGGTTATGTAAGACTGTTGAACAACTTATGAGCAACAATCTGATGTACAAGGTATTATTTCAGTTTTATCGAATTCTGCTTTCATAGAAACTTCAATATTGTCTCTAAGAACTTTCAGTCTATTTTTTAGAGCTTCTTCCTTCAATAGCTTGTAATTTGGTTGCACGACTGACATGAATTGATAGAAATCCTCGCTTGCACAAAAAGAAATAGGGATCTGATTAATTGCCATCATTTTTGCTAAAGCTTGATGAATTTCCTCAGTTTTAACAGGTGAACAGTCATTTATATTAGAAATTGGTTTTCTCTTTTTAATTCTTCGACGTTTAAGAGATGAAGATCCTCCAGTTGATGTAAATGAATTTTGAGTTTCATCGGTTAATTCCTGATTGGATTCTTGACTGGATTCTTCATTTTCTATAGCATCTTCTGATCTATGAATAGTCAAAAGTCTTACATTTAGACTTGGAATTCCATAAATTATGATTAATCGGATTATCGTTCCAAGATTATGGTCACTAGACTGATAATATGAGATAAACTTATTATTATATGACAAAATCCGAAAGAAAATTCAGAAATAAGAAAAATTAATAACTTAAACTTATCATTAAAGAATTGAAAACATAAGAAATAGAAAAAAAATTGCTTGACTTCAATGTTTCCATTTGTTTGAATTATCTTCAAAATTCGCGCCACGATTATTGGACACCCATTGGTTGGTCGGTTTGCGCGCTCGCGTCCCAGGTTCCGCTCGCGCACCGCACCGACGCATACTACTACTTCCGTTTTACCACGATGTTAATACACCACGACGATATTAAAACACGTGTACCTTTCGATAATACAATAAATATTCAGTGCTAGCTTCAATTATTACGTCGGCACCAAATTGTTGCTTTACTTCCACCATACTCATCATAATAGGTTTTGGGCACATAAAAGTAAACATTGGCCGACTAATGCGAAGTGCGTTTTGTGGTTAGGAAAACACGTGGTTGAACATTTCCTCGTTCCTCTTAAACGCGAAATAAAAGAAGGCTTCATCGAACACAGTGCGTA
The DNA here is from genome assembly GCA_946811545.1 of Netelia fuscicornis. Classification (NCBI taxonomy): domain Eukaryota; kingdom Metazoa; phylum Arthropoda; class Insecta; order Hymenoptera; family Ichneumonidae; genus Netelia; species Netelia fuscicornis. The sequence goes on along the minus strand of OX328013.1, from coordinate 15,113,330 downwards.
TCGAATTGTTACATAAAGAAAATTACGATACGTGGAAGATACAGATGCAAGCACTATTAATAAAAAATTAAGCATGGGCGTACGTGAACGGAAGGATAGTGAAACCTGACGCCACTGGGGAAAATCAGGCGGAAATAGCGCGGCGGATTGCGAACAATGAAAAAGCGAAGGCAGATATCATTCTCTCGATCAAACCATCACAACTCAAGCAAATCAAAGAGTGCAACACGTCCCGAGATCTTTGGCTAAAGCTGCAGGCTATATATCAGTCATCGGGACCATGTAGGAAGGCCACATTAATAAAAAGACTGACATACCATCACATGGAGGAAAATGATGATAGACTGAACGAAATGGACATTGAGATAAATAATTATTTGCTCTCGGTGATACTACTGGATCGTCGGCGACGACGATATATACTTACAAATAAAAATAAAGAATTATTTTAGAATAAGCATGCACTCATACACACACACACACATACTCACTCATTCAATATACACAATTCAATCTGTCATAAAACACCAACGCTTGCGTATTTTCAAAGGGGTCTCCAAAGGATCGATCTTCTATTTATGTAAAAAGGTCTTAACGTTTGGCACGCAGAGGTTTTATTACGGAAAAAGCCAATGAGTCAGTCTCTGGTGGCCAAATGTTTTATTACTAGTGGACCATTAGGGTTTTTCCACGATTATCCGCGTCGCAACACTCTGCATCTGCGGGGGGGGGGGGGGGGGGGGGGGGGGGGGGGGGGGGGGGGTTAACCCTTGAACCAATCAGCAAATAATTATGCTCGGTAAAAAAAGGGTAGCTGTTGGATTCTCCTCTCTTTGATAAGAGATCCTACGAGATTCCAGTAAGTTGTTCTGGTTTACGAGAGATGTGAGGTATTGGTTGAAGAGGAGAAAAATAACAATTATTTTATTATCACTGATTTTATTATCTTTATTAATAAGTAAGCAAAAATGGTTAATAACTAGCCAACGTGAACTTTAGGATTCATGTTATCGGTGCTCCGTCGTAGAGCGTTGAAGACGAACTGAAAGAAACATGAGATCGCGTGTTCCCTCTGCCTTTCTTCTTTTTTTTTGTTTGTTTGCGCAGCGCCTCGAACTTTGTATACCAAAGCTCAACTTACGCCGGAGCACCGGTAATGTTGGACTCTTCTCGAACTATTCCAACAGTAGCCAATGAAAATACGTGGTGCAAATGTTCGAAGACTCCTCCTTCCATTGCACAAGAAGCGAGAGATTTTCGAGCATTTTTCCAATTTTTGTCAGTCTTCAGCGACTTGTTGACGAGTCAACATCTTTCTCCACATTCGTTCACACTCTCTGTATATATTGTTGATCGGAAAAAATATAGTGTTAATCTGTTCTACCCCTTCCATTCATTTCTTTTACGCGAAACCAGCTTGTCGTCGATTAATTTTAACTGGAAGCCACCGTACCGTCGATCGTCGTCACTTCGTCGTGCACGGAAATTTACAACTCCCGTGGATTCATTGCAAAATCGCGAAGTTTACAGTACAGCTACTACACAGTCTGCCGCCCTCATTTGAAAATTTCAGGTGCGCTATAGAGTCGCGGGATACGTTACCACTTCCAGAAAATCTCCGCGTAAAAATTCTCGAAGAAAGCGAAGCACGCAAACACGAGACGCGAAATGATTCGTAGAATGCGATGTCCGCCAAGAAACCATTCAATCGCAAATATAGTGTAGGGAAAAGAAATGAATCGAAATGTACAAACAGTACGAAGGTCCAACATACGTTAAAAAGAGAAAAATTCAAATTCAAATGTCATAAAATTGGGCACAGAGCAGCGGAATGCCAAGTGAAATTATAAGAAACGGACAGAGCGAATGCTGCGGACAACTTAAGTCTGTGCGCGATAGCAAACGAAGAGATCCTGGTCGAATCTCCTGTAGACGAAACAGGGAATATGAATATAACAAACTGCGAGAGTATCTCGGGACCTCAAAAAATGGTAAATTTTTAATCCCAACTTACTCGAGGTAAGGTAAACCTGCCTAAAAAATCGTACGCCACCAGAAATGGAAAAGGTTCAGTCTCATTAAAAGTTACACTAGACGGTAAAACAAAACAAGTCGATCTGAAGAATGCGCTTTACGTTCCAGATTTACGAATCAATCTTTTATCCGTAGGTAGAATATGTGACAAGGGATTAAAGGTAATCTTTGAGATAGGCCAAGCTATAATTATTGATCAAAACGGAAACAGAGTTTTGAATGACGAGCGTGCAAATGGAGGATTATATCTCATATGTGCGAGATCGTCCGAAGAAAGCGCAAACGCCGAATGCAAACGCGGAACGAACCTAAAAATTACGTCGTCAGAAATTTAGCACCGTCGAATGGGACTCATGAATTATCGAGATCTCGAAAAATGTTATCGTGAAAATACTGTACGAAGCGTGACAATCGACAAACGTTCAAACGTTGCGAGCTGTGAAATTTACGCCCAAGGCAAGATGACGAGAACACCGTTCCCTAAACAATCTGAAAGAAATTCAAAGATTCTCGAAATTATACACACGAATGTCTGCGGACCCATGCGCACCGAATCCATCGGAAAATCTAAATATTTTGTCACCTTTATAGACGACGCGTCTCGGTGGTGCGAAATTCGTTTTCTCAAACGAAAGGACGAAGCCTTTCAAGCATTTAAGGATTATGAGGCTTTCGTAGAAAATCATACCAGAAAAAGAATAAAATTCTTACAATCTGACAACGGAGAGGAGTACGTAAATAATGATTTTAACAATTTTCTAAAAGAGCACGGAATTGAGAAAAGGCTGACAATCACCCATACGCCGGAACATAACGGCGTGGCAGAGCGTAAGAATCGGACCATCCTGAATGCAGCGAGATGTCTCCTCGTGCAATCCACGGTACCAAATTTCTTATGGGCTGAAGCTGTCAATACAGCAAACTATATCTTGAATCGTTGCCCTAGAAGTTGTCACAGTGGAATAACTGCATACGAAAAATGGAAAGGACATTCCCCGTACGTGGGTTATTTCAGAGAATTCGGTCATGAAGTCATGTGTCTGAAACGGAATCCTCAAAAGTACAAATTTGAAACGAGGTCACGAAAAGAAGTTTTTATCAGTTACTCTGAGACTAGTAAAAGATATCGCATATGGATTCCAGATGAACAAAAAATCGAAATAGCCAGAGAGTTCGAATTCACGAATAAACAAATGGACTCGACGAAAACCGATGAACCCGAGGATTTTTGGTCACCCTGCACCGCCGATCCAGAAAGCGTCGAAATCGAAATTTATACCGAGAACCTCCGAAACATGGATTCCGCAGAAAGTGGGTTGTATGGGGGCTTTCTGATCACCGAAAGCCAATTTCAAGCCTGTTTTCGTGATGTTCATAACAAAAATGTCACGAGAATTTCCAACTATCGTCCCGAGTCAATTGAGCGTTTAGCTTTTGGTCTCGGTTCGAATGCGTTGAATTTCGTTATAGTGAAAAGTAGACCCACATGTGGCAAGGAGTCGGTTGAGCTAGCGAGATTTGTGGGCTCAGGGTTATTATACGACCTGAGATCTTACAAGTTCACGAACGTATCCGATTCTTTACGTATGATCAATCACATGCAGTTCTCTCCCCAAGAGAGAATTGCGAGATGCAATGAATTACGGAGAGTTATATTTCAGCGGTGCCTCGCTTCGTTCCGCAATTGCGGACCTGAGCTTGAGACACTTCTGAACCTCGACTTAGCCGCTTTGCCTGCCGAACACGTTGGATTATATTCTGGTGGAACGTACTTCGGTTGTGACGGCTTTAAAAGTACGAATATAGATCCCAGACTAGATAGAGCTGGCGATCTGTATTTAGCTCTAAACGACGACGACTCTCTAGATGAGGGACAGCGTAAGTTGTATACCCTAATGCTGGGATTCGTTCTAAATAGAGACATTGTTTATATTGGATCTGCGCCTGGTGTTGGATGGCAAAGAGCACTGCTCAATTTGCCTATACACCCAATGGTTTTAAGCATTGATCCAAGACCCATAACCATCATTGATGGTCTCAACATCGTGCATCGCCAGATCGAGGTACACAGTTCGTGCGCTCTAAACGCTTTGGTTGAAGTTACGTCATGGGATCTCATTTGGGACGTGAGAGGCGATTCTCAAACTGATGAAGAATACATTAAAATGGTCGACGCTGAAATCGACGAATTAAATGATATGATTCCTGGGTTGGTTGGCTGCGTCAGAATGTGCTTGAAAATATCTCCTGCACATATTGAACGGTATCGACTGCCAATGGGAGGGAGGTTCTTCTTCCTTCCTTTCTGCGCTGAAAGGGGAATTGGCGAACTACGCTACGTGTGTCGTTGGTCAGAAAACACTCAATATCTTAATCAGATTACTGTTGATGCTATTCGTATCTTTCGCGAAGAACTCCATTCTGGAGCCTGGTTCGAAAAAGGGATTTCCGACAAACATCTGTTCTATAATTCTTTCCTAATGCGTATGGATCATGGAAATTACATGTTGACGCCACGCGCGCCTGACGCGCTGATTGACGTTAATCTGTATACCATTAACAGAAACTCTGAGTCAGAGATGATTCGTTATCTGAATGATGGATTTCCTAAAATTGTTTCATACTTCACCGGAAAATGGCTTGGTGAAGATGAATTTGAACTTCATGAACATGAATGCCTTTCACTTGGGCATCATTCCGTCGTTCTACCTTCATACTTCATAAAGCGACGAATTCCTGGTTTATATGTAATCGTTCCACATACGATTATTCCTTTTACAGATGAATACTTATGCTCAGAATCGCATCGAATGATGGCGGCATTTGAAGAAATCGAGAGGTCACTGGGTTATCATGCCTATGAGGCTTCCAAATCTGAAGGCGCTCGCCATTTTGGGAAAGTTTTTGTGCGCTTTCCTCACCCCTTTTCGATAATGGACGATCTAATTAGTACCAGCGGGCATATGACTCGTATAACTTATCTATATTTAAACGCGCGTGCTAGCCTCTTTTGTTTTTGGGGAAAAGTTCTAGCTAATTTCGCTATGCAACATAAAAATATAAAACAGAAAGGCGCTCCTCCCTTCGTGCTTGACTCTTTTATTCGATTTTTTGACACGCGAGATATGGTAAGCTTCGGACCTATTGAATCCAAGTTTAGCGAAATCTGGTACTCTGTTGAAGAGTAGATGGCGGGAGTAGTGGCGGGGTGCAAACTCGCCAACTCTCCGCCTCCCGATCGCTTTCTGAAAGATGCGCGATCGCTGATTCCTTTCACCAAGGATGGTAGCGAAACGTTTCTTTGGAAAAGAACTATACGCCGTGAGACGTGGGACAGAAAATATATCAAGAATGGAAGCTTCGTGCCGCTTCAATCGACAAAGGGGATGAGTAGTGTTGCCGAGAATATTCTGCACAGCGTTGCGGAAGAAATCGACATCGCTTTCCGAACTTTGCCTGATGGCGGCAAACGCTTCCTGAAACCCCCCGGGTAGAAATTTTGTAGGGTTTGCCTTATTTGCTACTAGGCCCTGATCAGGTAGCGCTACGGCTTGCCATAACATGGCAAGTCTGAGAAGGTCCTGATACGGCCCTGCAAAGGCCTGCCGTAACACGGCCGTGCTCAGGCTTGCCTTATAGCGCCCCGTCAATCTTACACCACCCTACCAGAATTTCGTAACGGAGCAGCGCACTCGCTCTCCCCACTCCGGCGCGACACGACAGTATCGCGAGGACCCTCTAGTTCACCGGTTGCCACACAGATGGATGCCGGCGTTCTCAGTTCTCACAAGTGGAAGGGTGCGAGAGTAAAGATAAGTAGGCGAAGAAAGTTTATTTCATAAGCAAAAACGACCCATCATGAACAATAATATGAATGATAGTCGTAATTTATTGAATTTACAGTTTTCTATAGAAATATCTTATTATTTCTTAATAGATATTGGAAATTTGTTTACGGTTCCGAGATAATCGTTTTTTCGCAGCGTTTTAACTCGTACGTACGTACGTTCCACGCTCATGCAATTTACTAAAATCAATTGAGAACATCGTATGTTTTAATTTTCACAGAATATCATTACATCGTACCACCGTTATAACGGGTTGATGAAAATATATCTTTTGACAAGTGTTTTATAGATTGTGTACTGATTTAGGTTATGTTACCCCGGGTAGAAATTGTAGTAGGTCACTGTTATGGCAGCCTGATCAGGACCGTATTAGGCAAGGCGTTACCGAATCTAACGGGGCAGTAAGTGCATGCCTTACGAGGGCCGTAACACGGCAGTCAGGCAGCCTGACAGCGCCCGGAGCGGGCCCCTACTACAATTTCTACCCGGGCCTCTGAACTTAGCAACTGTTCGGTAACGCGGATGGCTCCGTTGAGCTCGAGCCGACGCGGGTTGTAAATCCGCGTCTCAAATGTATTGAACCGCGAACGCCGAACTCCCTCGCGATCAACTAAGATGACGAGAGTATTTAATTGAAATAACGACAAAATTTATTTAACACAAAAAAAATAACTGTTGACATGTGATTACATTTAAAATGATATGAAATTGTACGGATAAGACAGTTGAGAAAGAAAGGTATGGGTTTCACGATACGAGACTCTGTGTAGCTGATTCTGACGAGCAGATTCTCGGAGTGTCTGTTCTCGTTGGAAAAGCTAAGACGACTGACCTCTCGAAATGTCTTAATAACTAACAAGATTGTTTTTGGAGTGGGGTGTAGGGTTGCTTGTGGAAAATTCCTTTATTCTGATTGGTGCTTGCTAAAAATATGAACGATCGACTGCTGGTTTCCCCGCGCCGTATGAGGCCCTTGCCGCGGCTCGGTACCCCTTTTGTTCGCCGAGGGCGACCGTCGTAAAATACTTAAAGAAACCCTTATTTTTTCTGAAATAATGTTTTACGTGCTAGTTTGAATGATTGCCGGATTAAAAGACGGGATTTTTGATTCTCATCTGTTCTGCAAATGTTTCAATTTTGAACGAGTGATTTTACGATGTATCTTTACAATTTTTTGGCTCAGCTAGGAAAACCCCGGTTTACAACATGTATGTGCAGGAATATTCCTTCCGCGACGGAACAGCAACGATATGGAGATATCTCTTGTTAGGTATTTCAAAATTGATCGCTACATTCGTACTATATATTTATACCGAGAAGCCTATCGACATCGAATACGCGATTTCGAACGCGGACGAAGATCCTCCGGATGCGGAAGATATCGAATTGAACGATGAGAATCGAATCCCGCCAGCACGAGATCGCGGTCGGCCCCGGATAATACGCACTGGACTCAGGGGGGACCGAGAAAGGTCTATCAGCCGGCAAACGTAGCGGAACCATTCCACGAAGAGATAAACATTTCAGAAATACCGATTCTCGACGCTTTGCAAAGTTCTGAATCGGAAGCATGGTGGGAGGTCATTGCAGGCGAGTTAAAATCGCTTCTAAAAAATGACACATGGGAAATTATTCCCAGACCTAGTAAAGAGAAGATAATCGGTAGTCGGTTTGTCTTACGAAATAAGTTTCAAGAGGATGGGACTTTAGAGCGACGCAAGGCCCGCATGGTAGCAAGGGGATTTTCACAGCGCCCTGGTATCGATTTTGTTGAGACATTTGCCCCAGTTGCGCGTACAGAGTCAATACGCACGATAATGGCAATCGCCGTACGGAACGATATGGTCGTCGAGCAACTTGATGTAACGAGCGCGTACCTAAACGGAGCCCTGAACGAAAGAATTCTTCTCGAAGTCCCGAAGCACCTTTTACGAGGCCTTGAAACCTTAATTTACCTGGAGCCGAACCGTAGCGACATGCGCGTAAACGCAACTAGGATGCTGCGAGAAATAAAAACGGGCGACAACGTATGCCTTCTAAAGAAAGCGTTATACGGACTTCGTCAGGGGGGAAGATGCTGGAACGAGAAATTATGCGAACGTCTTTCGGAATTTGGAGCTACACAGTCATCGGCTGATCCCTGTATATTTTTCAAGAGACAAGGTAAATAGCTACTAGTTATTTTAACATATGTCGACGACATCGTAGTTACATCACGTGACCCATGGCCCGATACAATATTGCCTCGGTATCGAATTCAATCAAACTCATGGAAGAGTTTCCATGAACCAAAAGGGATACATTAGAGAAATTTTGGATCAATTTGGCATGGCTACCGCTAACCCAGTATCTACCCCATTGGATCCGAACACGAGATTGAAACCGTGCACAGCAGAGTATGACGATCAGTCAAAAACTCCCTACCGAGAGATCATAGGCGCTCTAATGTACCTCGCAGTATGTACGATATCCGACATCACTCACGCCGTGAGTTATTTGAGTCAATTTAACTCGTGCTTCGATTACAGCCATTGGACTGCAGCTAAACGCGTACTTCGATACTTGAAAGGAACCTCGGATGTGGGTTTGGTCTACGAAAAGAGCGATGAAAATATGAAAGGATTCGTAGATGCTGATTGGGCACATTGTCAGCTAAATCGTAGGTCGTATACGGGGTATGCTTTCAAGATGAGTGGATGCCTTATTTCTTGAGAATCAAGAAAACAAAGGACCGTGGCCCTATCGTCCACAGAAGCCGAGTATATGGCATTATCCGAAGCAGCAAAACACGCAAATTACTTGCGACGTTTTCTTTCTGAGCTCGGAGTTTTCAACATTTCTAGCATTAAGATCTATTATGACAATAATGGCGCTATTAAATTGTCTGAAAATCCCGTCTTCCATGCTCGGACAAAACACATTGACATCCGTCATCACTATGTAAGGGAAATACTGAACCAAGGAGTAATAAAAGTGCAACTAGCACTAGCAATAAGGCAGTTCCAGCGCCTAAACTAAGAAAATGCCTAACCCTTCTGGGCATGTTACGATAGAAGGTTATATATCCTCCAATCGAGGACGTAATCGCGGCGAGGGGGAATGTTGAAATTATCTTCAAAATTCGCGTCACGATTATTCGATACCCATTGGTTGATCGGTTTGGGCGATCGCGTCGCAGGTTCCGCTTGCGCACCGCGCCGACGTATATTACTACTTCCATTTTATGACGATGTTAATACACCACGACGATATTAAAACAAGTGTACCTTTTGATAATACAATAAATATTCAGTGCCTAGCTTCAATTATTACGTCGTCATCAAATTGTTGCTTTGCTTCCACCATACTCACCTTAATACCATTTTAATCGATGGTCGACTTAAAATTGACGAAACACAAAAAGTTATAAATATAAAATAAAATTACCTTCGGTTTTGAGGTGATTGTGTTTGATTTCTCGAAACTCCGTGAACACCTAATAAATGCCTCATCAAAGAACCAGTCGAACCACCGCGGCACGAGAATGCGTTATTTACTTCTTCGCTGCATAAGTTGCAGTAAGCTTTATCACCTTCCCGCTGTGCATATTTCTAAACCCAACTCTTCATTTTTTCAATAATTTAGAACAATTCTAATTGAACAATAATTTAGTGCGCATTTATAAACGAGACACATGATATAGAAACGTCATGCCTGAACTGAAGAAGATTTATAACTAAAGCAGCATCTTGCCCTACACCTCTATGTACAAGCGAGAATCGAGCATAGTTACTATTTGTTACAATATATGACGCTTTCGCAATTTCGTGGAAAACACAACAAATCTGAAGAACATTAAATAAGTACCAATCGCAAAGAAAGGTTCGGCACGTCTTCAATATGTCGATAAAATTTATGAAATTGAAAAACATCTACAGAATACAAAAACAGAAACGCAGAAAAAAAATGACAATTCTAATTATAGTATTTGGTTGGAATCCCCTTTTATTAAGAAAAACGTTTCATATTATAAATATACATAATGTATATAAACATTTTTTTTTTCTAAGGAATATAAAAAGAAGACCAACAAATATCTATATATGCAAATACTTATAATTTGGCACAAGATGTAAGATGTTGTGAATACAAATTTCTTATAATTACCCGTGTACACGTGTATACATCAATTACACGAGTATCCGCGGATATTCGTTGTTCGGTAACGCGGATGGCTCCGTTGACTCGAGCCGACGCGGGTTGTAAATCCGCGTCTCAATTATATTGAACCGCGAACGCCGAACTCCCTCGCGATCAACTAAGATGACGAGAGTATTTATTTTAAATAACGACAAAAATTATTCAACACAAAAATAACTGTGGTCATGAGATTACACTTAAAAGGAGATGGATTTTTACCGATAAGACAGTTAATCGAGAAAGAAAGATATGGGTTTCACAACACGGGACTGTGCAGCTGATTCTGATGAGCAGTTTCTCGGAGTGTCTGTTCTCGTTGGAAAAGCGAAGACGACGCCCTTCTCGAAAAGTCTTAAAAATTTACATGATTGGTTTGGAGTGGGTGTAAGGTTGCTTATTGAAAAATTCTTTATTCTGATTGGTTATAATTGTACGCTGCATTGGTGTTTCGGTAAAAATATAAACGATCGACTGCGGGTTTCCCCGTCACGTATGAGGCCCTTGGCGCGGCTGGGTACCCCTTTTGTTCGCCCAGGGCGACCGTCGTAAAGCAATTAACGAAAATTTTACTTTTTCTGAAATAATGCTTTACGTGCTAGTTTCAATGATTGCCGGATTAAAAAGGGTTTTTTGATTCTCGTCTGTTTTGCAAATGTTTCATTTTTTAAACGAGTGATTTTACGAGGTAATTTTATATTTTTGACTGAGCTAGGAAAACCCCGGTTTACGATACCTATGTGTAGGAATATTCCTTCCGCGACGAACATACTCCCCCCGTTGAGAGGTCAACCGATCAACAATTATAGTGTTCTCGTCGTTAATGAACGTGTTGATGTGAAAGTACGGACCATTCTAGTGTCACGGTGTGACGATAAATTACTATGGATGTGTTTCTGCGTCGCTAGTGAGGTCGAGTTGTTCTTCTTGCTGAATTGGTAGTGCAGGAAGCTTGTTGACATTCCTGTCGAATGTTCCCTTGGCCGCTTTCACTGTCACAGCACGAACAATCCCATCGGCTCCCGGATGGACCTTTGTCACTCTGCCCATGGCCCATTGGAGTGCTGGGAGATGATCTTCCTTTAGGAGCACGATCGTTCCCTCCTTAATATCGTGCGCTCCCTTGGTCCATTTTGTCCGTTGATTGAGCTCGCTTATATATTCGCGATGCCATCGAGTCTAAAAATGTTGTTTCAGTCCTTGAGTATGTTGCTACATTGATAACCTGTTGGTGGGTGTATCTCTGAAATCAAGCTCAGGTCTGCATGTAAGTGGTTGGCCGATTAAAAAATGTCCAGGTGTGAGGATGAGCAAATCTTTGGAATCTGAGGAAAGCGAGGTTAGAGGCCGTGAATTCAAGACCGCCTCGATTTGAATGACAAGTGTGTTGAAGGCCTCATATGTAAGTAATTCCTCCCCTACGATTCTGCGTAAGTGGAGCTTAAAGGACTTTGTCACGTGGAAAATCGGCGAGTGGACGTAGTATTTACCTTAGTAGCTGGTCAGGATCGCCTCATTGTCTAGGAGCTTCTCGTAGGCACGATATTTAGTATTTGCTACTGGTCGATGGGAGCTGTATCTCCGAAGATATGGTGAAGTACTTTCCATTGATACTTCTAAGGAGATGTTGTGGTTGCGCGATGAAAGAGGATGTCGATTGGGACTTCGATTGAATAATCAACAAAATAATTATACTGAATAATTATTGAATATATTTTGATTGTAAGATCGTCGTAGCACAATGATTACAGTATGAGCATAAGCTCTTACAGAATAATACAAAAAGGACGGTTACGTCGAGTTTATATTTGCGGGAACCTATTAATTGGCGGGAAGCTGTATCGAGCTGTGTCCACGTCCAATGAATTTACTTGACTGACTCGACTGTCCGCTGCAGCTCATGCCGAGGGTGACATGCTCCTGCTTATCATTTCTCCCCCCGTAGGCTTAAGGTGTCTTTCTGCCGTGAGAACAGAGAGAATTCTCACTGTTCTCAGGTGAGAAAAATGAGGCGATAGGGCTCGGATCGAAATTAGCGGCTGACACAGCAGCGCTATCATATCGACTCGCGGTTGACCGTGCGAGTTTACACCGTCAGCCAGATTTGGTGAAACGGTGATTTTCCATCACACCCCCAAGTTAGATTGAAATTCGTCTCGAATGATCTTACTTAAGGAGACCTTTGGCTTTTTCTTGGTCTAACTGTTGCCGCAGTTCGGATATTTGTTTTTGACTGTGAATATTTTGTAAATCTATTCGTTCCTGTTCTTTCAGGAATCTTGCTGCATAATTTCTTCTACGTTGTTTCTTACAGGAACAGCATGATCTCATTATTGATGCGAGGCATGAGAGTCCGCCGCATTGATAGAATGTATATCCGATGGCTGCGATTCCAATGCTGCCGAATATACCCCCAATTGAGGGTAGGGTTATTCCATGAAAATTTGCCCAAGAGTCATTGTGTTTGATTATTACTTTAGCATTAATTAAGTCTTTCTTAATGTCCTTAAAAGATTTGCTGAAGTCTCTAAGTACTTCTGTTCTTAGTTCGTATGCAAGGTGTTCGCTTTCATGCCATTCTGGTAATGTGAAATTTAAATCGTTGCTAATTCTTAATTCGACTTTATGTTCGACTGTTACTATTTTAGTTAATTGGATGACTGACCTTTCTGTTTCCAGTTCGCAAGAATCGTTCGTGATAATTTTTGAAACTCCAGCTATTGCCATTTGGATTTTCTCAGTTTTACAATTTATTTTAAGTTGTTGTATTCCCGATTGATGGTGAGGGATCAATATTTGAAAATTCTTTGTGGGTATCATTCCGATATCTACAATATTAAATATTGTCATTCTACATTTATCTGCATTCACATATTTTTCACATAGTTCCAATCCTTGCATTTTGTGACCAATCCCAGAATACTTTACAATCTGTAAGTTTTCTCCTATTTTACGTATATCTAGGTGTGTTGCGTCCTGAGTTACATTTTCTCGTTGTAACCTACTATCATATGTCGGCAATGTAATAACATATGAGTCGGTATTACTTTTCTGCGGTATTGCTATATTCCGGATCCAAAGCCATGGCTTCCTTTCTGGTACAGGTATCTTGATCAAATATGTCAGCGAATGATTCGCAGCTGTTATGTAAATGTCAGCCATGTCTATGAACGTTTGATAATTTAGGGCCTTTATTTTAATCAAATGGTCTTGATCATTTTCTTTGAACTTATTCAATACTTCGTTTAACATTTTTGGTGTGAACAATTGCGGTGATATAATACCCTTATGTCCAAGGACTATTGCTTCTGAAATTAGTACAATCTTTACCTGTGTGATTCTGATCATCGAATCCATATTATTCAAAACGTCGTTCTGTTTCATAGTAAAATCGTTCATGTTCAGCCGTTCCAAGACACCGTTTATTGAATCTTTGACCTGGTCGAAACTATTATGTATCGCAAGGTCGTTACGTGCCATATTATCGACGACTTCTTTTATTATCATAGTTTCTTTATCTATAATTTTTCTCATTGTCTCGGATGTGTTGCTTAATCTATCTAAATTGCCATTAATTATTCTTGAATCTTCAGCATCGGCGGTTCCCCACAAAGCCTTTTGTACTGTGCCCCATGCATCGACAATATCTCTTTTCCTTCTGTTAGATTGTTTTTCTACATCAACACCGCTTTGTGATAATAGGTTGTCGTATTCATCTGACAGTTCCGTTAATTCCTTTTCAACGGTAGCGATATGTCGGGGGCATAGCTTGGGTGAACAATAGTTTTCCCGGCATCCCTTTACTACTAGGTCTTGGGTTAGTCCGATGAAACTTATTTGATCTGCGATACTAGAATAATCGATACTATATATCATACGCCATTCCTTGGAATATCTGTATACCTTTCCTTGATCTTCTTGAATCAAGTTCACGTCTTCCAAAGGCTCGATCTTTATATAGGCACATACCCTCCATCTAGAATTATAAATTATTGTTTGTTGATTCTAGGATTAAGAGTATATATATATATATGCTCGAATATATTCGAGCATTTCGTTATGCCAAATTGGAGGCTAGTTTTCCTTCTCTATCTTTAGCGATCTTAATCTTGATCGGGGGTTGGGGATTACCTGTATCATAGGAATGATAAGGTTTGGTATTATTTATATTAACCCAACGGATCTGCTCAGTTCTACCTGTAGGGTAAAGTTCGATCAACACTCGATTTTTATCCAAATTGACTGCGATGATCTTAAATGGTCCAACAAATTCTTTATCAAGCTTGTGCTGTTTTTTATGATTTTTTAACAGTATTTTGTCTCCTATTTTATAGAGGGGGAGAGTTCTCGTTATTCTTTTATCTGATATAACCTTATTCTTTTCCCTTGCTTCTTCAAGTTTCTTTTTAGCTTTGTCGATGTCCTCGTGGCGTCGGTTAATCCAGGCACCTAATCTTTTGCTTCTATTCTCGCATTTTTTCCGAGGGATATTATTTGGACAATTAGCGCTTTGACCGAATACTATGTTATGTGGAGAGTTTCCTATACTTTCCTGTTTGGTTGTGTTATACGCGAATGCGATATGATCGAGTTTCGTATCCCAAAGTGTCGGATTAGTTTTAACCGTAGTTCGGATGAGATCTCCTAACACACTATGCATTCTTTCTATCGCACCATTGGCTTGCGGGTGGTAGCTTGTTGTCGTTATTCCTTGGATTCCAAAAGAATCTTCAAAGTCTTTCATTAATTTAGAGTTAAATTCCTGACCCTGATCGGTCAATATGTATTTAAGCATATATCCGTTTATACATTTAGCTATGATTTCTGATGACTTTTTTTTATTTCAGTGGCATTAATTGAGTGAATTTAGTTAGTGTATCTTGAATAGACAGGATATACAGATTCTGATTTCTGGTTTCGACCAATGGACCTACGATATCCATAGCAACCTTTTGGTTTGGTCTTTCGGCCGTATCCATAACCTTAGCTTCAGCAAGCTGTGGGATGCGAACCTTTTTATATTTTTGGCATTCCTCACAATTTGTCACAAATTCCTCCACATCATGGTACATGTTAGGCCATCTCGCTATCTTGCGGCATTTATCAAATGTCTTATTTATTCCCATATGACCTGCCGCCTTGTCGTTGTGGCATGATAGGATGATTTGAAGTTTGTTCTCTTCAGAAGGAAGCTCGTTATTGGAAATACAAAGGAGTATTTTGATGTAAGGATAATCCTCCGTTATGACCTGAAGTTCTTCTTTAATTTCGTTCCTCCTTTGTTCATTGAAGTCATCATTATCGATTGTTAAGCGTAACTTATCTGTTTTCTTTGCGATCTCGTATTCGACTAGATCTCTCAGAGTTTCTTTCCAAGTTGTTTCGTTCAACCGAATGCTATTTTTCTTGAACTGTTTGCCCTTTCCGTGTTTTGAAACTATTGTTTTCCATTTTTCAATTCCTTTATTAGGGACGACTATAAGGTTATTTACCGATAGTCCTTCTTTGATCTCATCCAGTTTATGTTCCGACCTTTTATGATTTAAATCATTTAAAGTATCTTCAATGCCCCCAATAGTGAACGGCGGTTTCTTAGCTTGCTCTTTCGACATTTTGATCTTATTTTTATAAACCCTTGATAGAGCATCTGCAGCTTTATTTTCACATCCCTTTTTGTAAAGAATTTCCATATCGTATTCTTCTAATTTCAATCTCCATCGCAGAAGGCGAGAGGCTGGGTCTGTAACGCCGTATAACCACACTAGTGCTTTGTGATCTGTTTGAACCTCGAATCGTCTTCCAAGGAGGTAATGCCTTAATCTCTTAACTGCCCAGACGATGGCCAAAAGTTCCTTTTCGGTCGTAGTGTAATTTTCTTCCGCTGATTTTAAAGTTCGCGGCATATAACATATAGGATGACCTTCTTGCGACAGGATGGCTCCTAAGCCGGTGTTCGAAGCGTCGGTGGTCAATGTGAACTTCTTTTCAAAATCGGGGAACTTTAGGACGGGAGAGGATATGAGTTTTTCCTTTATGCTGCGAAAAGCCTTCTCGCATTTAGCATCAAATATCCACTCTTTATCTTTCTTTGTCAGCTCAGTGAGAGGTTTAGCTAAAGTCGAGAAATTCTTGATGAATCGTCTGTAGTATCCCGCCAACCCGAGAAATGATTTGATTTCCTTTGGGGTTCGCAAAGGCGGAAACTCTTTGACGGCTTTTATCTTTTCGTCATTAGGCTGAATGCCTCTTTTCGAAATAGTGTGTCCGAGGTAAACGAATTCTTCCTACATAAACTCGCATTTATCGGGTTGTAACGTTAATCCGCAATCTCTTAATCTCTGAAATACTACTCTGATGTTATTCAGAAACTGCTCGAATGTTTCACCCCAGATGATTATATCATCCATATATACGAAACAAATACTTTGATTTAGGCCGATCAGTGCTTGATCCATCATCCTCTGAAAGGTCGCGGGCGCATTTTTCAGTCCAAAGGGCATTCGTTGGAATTCGAAATGTCCCTTCTTAGTAGAAAATGCTGTATACTTTCGAGACTCATCATCCAATGCAATCTGATGAAATCCACTGGATAAATCCAGTGCTGCGAAGAATTTAGCTTTTCCTAGTTTATCAAGGATTTCTTCTATTTTAGGTACAGGGTAAGCATCATGTGGAGTAAGTTCGTTAACCTTTCGAAAGTCGATTACTACGCGATATTTCTTTTCTCCCGAGGCATCCATTTTTTTGGTACCACCCAAATGGGTGAATTGAATGGTGAAGCTGACTCTGATATTATTCCTTCTTTCATCATTTGTTCTACTTGTTTATTGACCTCTGCTTGATGGCACTCGGGTGGTGCGTAACTTTTGACATTTACTATTGACTCTTTAGACAGTGTGATTCTATGTTTTACTCCAGGTGCCTTTGGCAGTGGGTCCCCGTCCATTCGAAATAGTGTATCGAATTTTTGCAACACTTCCCAAAGTTCTGTTCGTTGATCTGTTTTAATATGGTCCAGTCTCAAATGCTGCATTAGCTTTGCTTGTCTGGCTGCGTCTGATACGATTCGTCTATTACGAATTGAGTTCACTTTAATTAGATCTAGACGCAATGTTTTGTCCGAATCGGTCTGATTTTCCAGTGGCACTTTTACTTTGTACTCCTGTACATGGCATACAGCTGAGTAGTCCCCCAAGTCGATTAAGCAGTTACCTTTCTTCATATCAATATCGAATTCGACAATGGAATTGGAACGTGGTGGCATTTTTATTCCGTTACGGTTGATAGGGTACCTCTTTCCTTTAAGAGTTAATTCCCACTGAGACAGATTGAATTGTCTCGGATTAAGGAAACTCAATCCAATTAATCCTTCATATGGGAGATCAAAACTATCGTTTCTCATAATGTAGAATATATTACGGATTCCCATATGTGTAAGTTCGACCTTTTGTTCGGACACATATATCTTGTTTCCCATTTTGAACTTTGTTACTTCGTTAATTCTTTTAGCATTGCGAGGCACTGTTCTACTCATTATTAAGTTAATTTGACTTCCTGAATCAACCAAAAATTCTATCGGGAATTCTGCTTCTTTTACTTTCAGTTCCACGATCTGCAATTCGCCAATGATATTTGATACTATTGAGATCTCTCTTCATCTGATTCGCTTTTGTCGCTGACGTCTATTTCGTGGTCTATGACTGTCTGTTCCAAGTCTGATTCTGCTACGTTCGACAGAAGATCGTCGTCGCTCTCGTTCTCGGGAATCAGATTGGATATGTGATGAATCCTGGGATTTTGAGGTGGACGTTTTGGATGGCGGTCCTTCCGAAAATTTACGGTAGGGCACCGAGGCGACATATGACCACTCTGGCCACACTTGTAACAAACATCCGTTTTCTTACCGTCATGTTTATTGTCGGTGGTGCGGATTTTATTTTCGTCTGAAGCGAAAAGAGAAACTCTAGGTTTCTTGCTTCGTTGTTCTTGTCGTGCGTATATGCCATCTCTCTCTTTCCTAAAATCTCGCTGTCTGAGGCTCGATGTTCTGTCTTCGTGCCTATCTGGTCTTATTTTGCTGTCATCTTTCCAATGTTCGCGGTATTGCTTGGTTGTAATGTCGATTTTACGGGCCATTTCTTGTGCGTGTGCTAGAGATACTGGATCGCGCGCAGATAGCACGAGACTTAGCCTCTCTGACAATCCTAGCGTGAAGTATTGACAACTAAGAGCTTCTATGTCACCGGTGTCGTTCGTGTCTCTACCGCTTTTCCTATTGTCCATTTTCTTAGCGTGTTTTACTGCTTCTAACTCCGTATTGAATTTGACAATGTAATCCATTAGTGAACCCGTTTGTTTGATCTTACTAAGTCCGATGATCAATTGCGCGTATGTACACGTTACGATAGTAACTTCTCGTATCTTCTCGATTAAATCTTGAATCGTTCGGACGTCGTGAGTATTGATATTACCTCTCAAACTAGTCGAAATGCGTGTGTTTAAGATACCTATGATGAGCATCTCGATTTGATCTGGTCGACACGAACGGCTGGTGGTTAGCAACGTCTTTTCCCATAAGATGACATCTCCCTTTTCATTCAGAGTATCGATAAATCGCATGCATTCCGCGGCGCTGATTTTACCTTCGTTACTTCTATCTATTGTTGGTGGATAGAAAGGATCGGATTGTGGTGTTGGATTTCTGGGTGTAGGATGATTTCCTCGAGTTCTAGACCTTTCGAGCTCCCCTCTCAATCTTTCTGCTTCTTCTCTTTCTACCTGGAATTTTCGATCATTCTCATATTTAATCCGTGCTTGTTCCTTTTTCATGTTATAGATTTTATCATGCATGATTGAATTTTCTTCGACTGCCGTCTGATAAGCTTTTATCAGCATTTCTTCCTCTGCTGGTTGTAGTGTTTGTTCTGCTCTTAATTTTTTCCTTTCTCTTTCTGCTTGTTGATCTTTTATCGTGAACTCGAGCATTTCTTTTTCCCATAACTTTATGTGTTTCTTAAGCACGTACTGCTGAGTATTATCGTCCCAGACATAATCTTGATGGCCGGGCGCAGGAGTATCAGAAGGAGGTGGTCTTTGGAGTGATGGGTGATTTAGGGTTTCTATTTCCCTATTAACTTCGATTATTTCTTCGTGCATTGTTCTCAATTGACTTGGGATGTCGGAACGTTGCATATCTGAAAACGAGGGGCCGAGACCCGCTTGATCGCTATATTACAATCGATATTTAGGGTTTTGATTTTGTTTGAGTTTACGTTGAGATTCTTCTAATTCTTTTTGTTGCAAAAGGTAAAGCTGTTCCTTTTTTCTTTTAAGTTCTTCTCTTCCAGATCTTAACGATTCTTCGTACGTAGGTGCAGGAGAACCAACACCGTATGGCGGGAGTTGCGGAACCGTCTGTGGAGTTCGGGTTGGAGAAGAATGCAGACGCGATGAATCATTAGGATTTGGATGATCTGCTCTTTGGAGCGGGTTTGGGAATAGACCGGGTGTGCTGATTCCTAATCCACCAATAGCTCGACTCAACCTAAGGTCCTCGCTCTGTATATCTGTTCGAGAACTCTCCCCGTCAGAGTCATCATCTTCGGCTTCGAGATTTCCCTCGTCGCCTTCCATGATTACTCCGATGACAGCTTTGTTTTGCAATTCAGAATCATTGGCGCTGTCACTTTTGTAACCAAGCTTCTTTAATTCTTCAATATATCTCATGCTTGCGCCTTTGCATTCAAAAATTTCTCGATCCAATTTCTCGATCTTGTTGTGATTTGATGTGTTTTGATTTGAATCTTTGAGTTTAGCAATTTTCTTTTCCTTTTTATCTATGAGCTGTTGTGAACTTCCTAATTTACGCATATACCTTTTGACACTTTCGTTTGAGCAGTCCAATCCCATAAGGGGCGGTGTCGCAGTGTCCGACATGCTTACAAATGCTTTGACAATTTTAACAAGCTGCGTATATTCAGTACTTACAATATGGAGAGTATTATGCACGCTTGCACGATGCGCATGTCGTTCTTAATTATAGACGTTCTTGAAGAATCGCTAACCTATTCGATAGTTCGACTTATGAGTCCTTTGTAGTTGCGACGCCAAGTTACTCGCGATTACTAGGCGGTAAGTCCTCAGGTGTCGTGTTGATAAATCCGTATGTTTGACGAATACTAGATCATCTGAAACGTGAGTCGATGACAGCACGCCAGGTACCTTAGTATGGTAGTATCCTGTAGAGTCGTCTACTTCTGCGGGAACGTGTGATGGTTGCCGGTGGGGTGGCCAGGAGGCACATACAGTCGCAACTATCTCTTCAGTGGAGCGACTGGTGGCATTGATTCAATGAATCCTTCGAAACCATCTACGTAGGGTCTCCAAGTGATGCGTGTCTCGTCCCCCCCCCTTTTCTTGTTGAACGTAAGGCACGTCAATTTGCAGAAGCTAATGGAGGGCCGTGCGATTTGATGCCACTCGCGAACCAGCATTTACAGGCACCTGTCCACCTTATTAATTTTTGCTCAGGTATTAATTAACCGATGTTTTTGATAACCGAGATCAAACAGCAAACTCGGGAGTCACGGGTTCGATTACATCAATTGTGCAGGCGAAATCGAGGGATGAACTGTCAGCCGGATGTGTGGCATAAGCCTAGAGACCGCGAAATGGTTTGACTGTCACGCGTTACACTTTCAGCTTCAGTTCGTCTCCATCACTTTTCGTACGAGCATACTTATTCGCTCTGTACGCTAAACGAAAGAACCACGGAGTCGTCGCGTTGTTAATTTAGAGTTTTCACTGTTAAATAATACGGACTAAAAGTTTCGATTTACGACAAGTAGTAGTAGCGTAGTTTTTACCGAAGTTACTTTCCTCGAATCACGAATTTTGCGGCCAAGTAATCTAATATTAGTTTCTACCGAAGTTACTATTTCCTCAAAGCCGGAGATATTCTTTGAATATTCACACTCTTTCACGCACTGATAAGTATTGATGGAGTTGATACCTCAATCCCTCGTTCCAAAGTTCGGATCCAAATATCACAATTTTGATTGTCACCCAGGACTGTCAACAATAGTTATATGTGTCGACGAATCGTTGGGCTGGCGCTTCACGAAGAGTCGTCCGAATCTTGTTAGTGATATCCTGGCAGGATCGCCAATTTGTCACGTGGAAAATCGGCGAGTGGACGTAGTATTTACCTTAGTAGCTGGTCAGGATCGCCTCGTTGTCTAGGAGCTTCTCGTAGGCACGATATTTAGTATTTGCTACTGGTCGATGGGAGCTGTATCTCCGAAGATATGGTGAAGTACTTTCCATTGATACTTCTAAGGAGATGGTGTTGTTGCGCGATGAAAGAGGATGTCGATTGGGACTTCGATTCAATAATCAACAAAATAATTATACTGAATAATTATTGAATATATTTTGATTGTATGATCGTCGTAGCACAATGATTACAGTATGAGCATAAGCTCTTACAGAATAATACAAAAAGGACGGTTACGTCGAGTTTATATTTGCGGGAACCTATTAATTGGCGGGAAGCTGTATCGAGCTGTGTCCACGTCCAATGAATTTACTTGACTGACTCGACTGTCCGCTGCAGCTCATGCCGAGGGTGACATGCTCCTGCTTATCATTTCTCCCCCCGTAGGCTTAAGGTGTCTTTCTGCCGTGAGAACAGAGAGAATTCTCACTGTTCTCAGGTGAGAAAAATGAGTCGATAGGGCTCGCATCGAAATTAGCGGCTGACATAGCAGCGCTATCATATCGACTCGCGGTTGACCGTGCGAGTTTACACCATCAGCCAGATTTGGTGAAACGGTGATTTTCCATCACAACTTCACCGCTGCTTCCCACAAGCCGCCGAAGTGTGGCGATTGGAGTGGAATGAAATGCCAGCGGATGGCGTGGTTTACTGAGAACTGCTGAATTTGGTCTCGATGTTTCTCTGATCCGAGGAGCTGGTATAGTTCTTGTAGCTCATTGGTGGTCCCGACGAAGTTTGTACCGTTGTCCGAGTAGATATCACTGCAGATCCCCCGACGTGCGATGAATCGATCGAGAGCGGCCATAAAGGCTTCGGTGGTGAGATCGCTAACGACTTCAAGATGTACGGCCTTGACTGCCAGGCAGACGAATACGACGACGTATACCTTGATTCACGCTTTGTTATGATACCTTTTTTTCTTTACATAAAATGTGATTCCGTCACGCGTGCTTCCGGTAGATTACTCATGACATATTCGACCGATGGCGGCTTCTGCTCGAAGCATTTGACACAGGATCTTGTGATTTTGTGTACAGCGTTACGTCCGTCCAGAGGCCAATATCGTTGGCGTAATGCGTATAGCGTGGCTTGTGCTCCCGCGTGCAGCTGTTGTAGATGCTCGCGCTCGATAATAAGTGTGGTGATATGGTGACTCTTCGGCAGGATGATAGGGTGCCGTTGGGCGTACGGAATCTTGGCCCTTTGTAGTCGTCCTCCGACTCGCAGCATCCCTGATTTGTCGATGAACGGGTTCAATTTAGCCAAGCTAGGAAGTCGAATGCCTTGCTTGTGAAGGTCGTCTCCATTCTTCAAGATGGTGATCACATCTTTCAATGTGGCTTCTTGTGTCAGGCAGATGATTTTATCATGCGCTGCCGTGAGTTTGGCCAGCTTAAACCTGCCGCAATTTCTGTTGTCGCGTTTGAAGCGAAGGGAGTAGGCAACGACTCGCTGTAGTTTACCGATGGACGAATATCGTGTCAGGAGATCGGTGTTGACGTTCACCGTTGTTGCGAGGCAGATATCCTTCTTCTGCTCGAGAGGAGTTTCCGGAAATGTGAGATTTAAAGCTGGCTATGCAGCTTCTTCCTCCTGAAGCCACGATGGTCCGCATTGCCAGATCGATGGTTTCATGAATTCTTCTGGTTATTGTCTTCGCGATATGAGTTCAGCGGGGTTCTCGTGTGTTCGAACGTGTCTCCAGATCTCCGGTCGTGTTTTGGACGGGATATCTGCGACCCGACTTGCCACGAATGTTTGCAAGCGTTGAGGAGATGTGTTCAGCCAGTGTAACACAATCGTTGAATCGGTCCAATAAACGATGTTGCGTACGTTTATTGGTATAGCTGTTTTACTGTCTCCATCAAGATTGTCAACAGTTGTGCGCCGCAGAGTTCTAGACGAAGTATCGTCACGAGCTTCAATGGTGCGACGCGCGACTTAGCACAAAGCAGATTTATGCTTATTTGCCCGACTCTGTCGATGGATCGCAGGTAGATACAGGCGCCGTAAGCCGATTGACTGGCGTCACAAAATCCGTGAAGCTCGGTTTCGCGTGCGTTGTCTGAAGTCACCCCTCGTCCGATGCTGAAATTATTTAGCACTGGCAATTTTTTGTAAAAGTTCGTCCATTCAGTATGCATCTCCTGTGGTAATGCTTCGTCCCAGTGCAGTTTCAGTGTCCACAATCGTTGCATCATTGTTTTCGCGCGTATAATGACAGGCCCGGGAAGGCCCAATGGGTCGAATATTTTCGCGATTTCCCATAAAATTATGCGGTTGGTAACGCTCGCGGGGTCGTTCGTTGGCTTCACAGTATAGACGATGTCATCGGTGGTTGAATTCCAGAAGACCCCTAAGGTTTTGAGCGTTGACGAGTCCCCCAACCGTAGATGCAGATTTACCTTTTCAGCTGGGAGCCCCGTTAACAATTCTGATTTGTTGGACGCCCACTGCCGTAAATTAAATCCTCCAAGTTTCAGCAAATTATTGATTTGGTCTCGCAGTGCGATCGCTTCCTCTTTAGTCTGTGTTCCGGTGAGCAGATCATACAAGTACGGATGACGCTTCAATATCTCGGCAGCCTTGGGGTAGCGGTGACATTCGTCATCGGCCAATTAATGGACGCATGTTATGGCGAGATACGGAGCGGCGGACAATCGGAAAGTAACCGTGTTAAGTTGATAGATTGACCCAGCGCTATCGCGCCACAAGATTCTTTGATAGCGTCGATCTTCTGAACGAACGAGGACTTGTCAATACATTTTCTCTATGTCGCCGGTGAGCACCCATCGGCGTATCCTGAAGCACAGTAACA
The DNA here is from genome assembly GCA_946811545.1 of Netelia fuscicornis. NCBI lineage: Eukaryota > Metazoa > Arthropoda > Insecta > Hymenoptera > Ichneumonidae > Netelia > Netelia fuscicornis. The sequence goes on along the minus strand of OX328013.1, from coordinate 15,089,176 downwards.
GAGAGAATATATCGTCTTGTATCGTGGGTCCGACGCGGAGAGTTTCGTTGAGAGAGATCCCTGTGCTCGTCCTCATGGACTCGTGGAACACGACGCGTACCCTTGTGGTAAGGCTGTCTTCTTTAATGAGTGAATGATGCGGTATATCTGTGGGCGTTATCTGTGGGCCTTGATCTGTGGGCGTTATCTCAGTCATGTGTCCGAGATCAAGATATTCTTGGAGCACAGCGTTGTATTGACGACCCAGTTCCGGATCTTGACGCAACCTTCGTTCGGTTGACGACAATCGGTGGATTGCTCTGCATCGTGACTCGCCGAGTTGCGTCTGTTTGCCGTTGAACGGCAGCGCCACAATGTATCTTCCGTCGTCGTTGCGTGTGACGGTCCCACGGAAGTGATTCTCACATGCGGCTTCATCGGCGTTTCGGTGGTGCGCGTGTGTAGTGACTTCCTCGACACTCCAAAATTTCTCGAGGTCGAATTCCGTGTTCGATGTGATGTGGCAGACACGGTGTCGCGGGAGGTACGCGGATGGTGCGTTCCCCCCCGATGACCCACCCGAACAAAGTTTTTTGCAGAAATAAGTCTGAATCACCCTTTGTTGACAGGTCGATCTTTCCCACGCATAGTGATGAACGTGCAATGCCGGAACTCAGGAGCATATCGACTGGTCCAGGGCGATGGAAGCTGGGATCCGCCAGGTCCATGTTACGCAGAATCTTCATTGCGTTTCGGTTTATCGGTTGATCTGGTACCGAGTGCAAAATGTGCGGTACTATCAGGAACTCCAATGTTTTCTTGTAGTTGTTGTGTCTTGAGCGTATAGTAACGGTGACTAAATGCCTTGCAATTGTGGTCATTGTATTTAGGTCTCCCACCGGAATTACGCACTTCCGTCGGTGGAGTCCCAAGAGCGAAGCTGCGCTTTCAGTAATGAAATTCGTCATCGAGCCGGTGTCTAATAGTGCTCGGCAGGTGATGAACTGCGATTTACGGTTTAAGGTGTTTAATAATGTTGTCACCAGTAACTCGCTCGTTGCCGAATTCACCATATGGCTCGTAGGCGCAAGCCTTGCTCGAGGACACGGACTGTGCTAGTCAGGCTTGACTATTCGACGGTGTTGATTTAGCAATTTGCTCCTGGATCTCTGCTTTATGCAACAGAGTGTTGTGTCTCCTTTTACACATAGAGAAATTGCGCGACATACACTGTGCCACTTGGTAATTCGGCTCCAAACAATTGTAGCAAAATGTGGCTGCACGTACTGCGTTTTGTCGTTTCGTTAGAATTCGTTCCAATTCTCGATGGAGCCGTCGAATTTTGGTATTTCTAATTGAAGCAACCTCACTGTTGCTGCTGCAGAGGGCGACGGAGATGGTGAGTGTGTGGACGGTATATTGCTTGGAGCAACGTTGGTGGCGAGGCATCTCCTCGCTCTTCCGATGAGCTGATCGAAGTATTGTTCGAAGGTAGGTCGTCTTTCCGTTTCGGTTTCGTCCAGACATTCTATCGCATCATGTATGTCCGAGAACTTCGCGCACCGAGAGCGCAGTCCGTCGAGGGGTGCTTGAAGATCGAACGGATCTCGCATTGCATAGTCGGAGGCTTCGTACGCGTCGAACTTCTTGGAGAAGATTGTCATAGCTCCTTGTACATGCCCCCGTCTGCGAATGAGCGTCTTCAATTCTTCAGTAGACATCGTCATCGTGAGTCGTCGGCGGGGCCTTTTTTGGAGATATATCGGTAATAATTCTCCGGCGGCCCTATCCTCGACGATGCTTGAATGGTTTCGAAACGTGCAGCTACGTATGTATAGCAATTCACATAGAAACCGACGCGTAGCGTTGAGAGCGGAGCGTCTAGGAGCGATTTTCTTCCTTTCACAATTCATGAACTGTATGGCCACTGACAAAATTTCTCACCATTTTTACCACTGGGTTATCCGGCTCGAAACACCATAAAATGTTTGTTAACACGATCACGTTACGCTTGAAATAGAAAACAGTGTACCGTTGAAAAGACGTGAGTAATAATATTGTTTACCTGGTAAACATTTAGTATAAGCATTATATCTTACGTGTAATTTTTGGTTTGGGAAAATTAATCTTTATTTAAGTGCAAAAGCCATATTTTTGTTTAAAATTGAATCGGGTAGCCTCGGCCACCACTTTGGCGGGTAGCTCCGGCCATTCATTCGAATACCTATTTCTTATCAAAAATTCATAAAAAAAGGTTTGCTTCAATTATTTGTCCTGTGTTTTAGTAAGCGCATGTCAAAATGCTAAAGTTCAAAGGGAGAACAACAAATTGAGGAAATTGGAGTGGCGAAAATATGAGAAGAGCGACAGAAATGAGATTTTAACATCATCTCCTTACCAAAATGAACTAATTGAGAAATCAATAGTTCCAAAGAAGAAACGGAAGATCGCGGTGAAGAAAAGGAACGTCGCAAAAGAAAAAGCAGCAGGGAAATCGCGTGCCGAAAATGAAGACACCGAATGTATTATTTGTGACGAAATATTCGACAAAGATTGGATTCAATGCCAAAAATGTCAAGACTGGGCTCATGAGGCGTGTGTAAATATAAATCCAGGCGATTTTTATTACACATGCAACATTTGTGTAGCCAAAAAACGATTTAACTGCTAAATTTCGCAGCGACCGGAGCTACCTGCCATGTTTCTTGAGAGGCCAAATTGTGACCAAAGATTGGAATTTTTTTTTCAAGTTTTTGATAATTAAAATTTTTTTCTGTACGATATTCTGTTAAAATATATATTGATTATCATATTCACGCATATTCGATTAATTATCCACCCTTAATTTGCAGCGTACTTATAAAAATAGAAAAATAGAAGAAATAGGCCGGGGCTACCTTCCTTTCCCCTATTGTTTTTTTTTTTATCAAAATCTGACTTCTAATTTGAATACCAAAAAATAAAACGTATGACTAAGGTACGCTTGGCCGTATAAGTCCCTTGGTTAACCTATAACAAATATTTAATTTCAACATCATTTTTCTCAGCTTCTGTACGGTGAAACTTATTTAAATTTGGTTCGGTTATAGATAACTATTTAAAAAAGATTCTCCCGAAGTTTCAAAAAATTATGACGTTTTTCATTTCACGGCGCAACCATCTTAATCCCTCGGGGTCAGACATTCTCCTCATCCGCGTAGAAAAAGTACACGAACTTCTTTTGATTTTCAATGTCAAACTTGCTCGCCCAGTATGTCCAAGTACTATTGTGACAATGAGCAGTGATGTATAAGATACCCTATACAAAGTATCTGAAATACAAGATGCAAGATACTTAAAAAAAATCATTTCAGGTACCAGATACAAATAATTTTCTCAAAAGGTATCTGAAATACTAGATACAAAATACCTATCTTTCAAATACTTTTTAAAGATAAAATACTTTTGTAGGAAAACAACATTTAATTAAACTGCCAAGTTTATTTATTCAAAAAAACAATTTTCTATAATACAGGAAGTTTTAATCTTTATATTTTACTTGAGATTTTAGTATTAGTAATTCTTCAAACATATTGTCGCTCATCTTCCTTCTATGAGGCCTCATGATCATGCCCCCAAAGGAAAAGAGTCGCTCCACAGGGGCAGAGCTGGGCAAACAGGTGTTATATTTTAAGAATATTTTTTTTATTGTAGGATAAGCATTTAAGCTCTTAAAATTTGCATCTTTATTGTTCAGGTACTGGACTGTCTCTAAATCACTGGTGCTGCTTGTGTTTTCACCACTAGCAATAGAAGAATCAGAGTCCTCTAGAAACATATAATAAGATTCATCTTTTGGTTTTTTTATATCACCTTCAATGTTGTTTAAAGCCTCTGATTTTTGTTTTTCAGATCGATTGATCTTTCTAGTTTCAGACAGGACAAGTTCTTTTACATATTCCTTTCGCGCTTTCGGTACCCATTTCAGTGTAAACATTGGATGGGACACTGAGGCTAATATAGCATCGTTTGCTGCTGATTCCAACTGCAAAAACCGTTTAAACCGTCTATCTAAGTTTTCTTCTATTACATCTAGCAGAGGGCTACATTATTTCAGATTTTCCATTCTGAGGCTTTTGATAACGTGTTGGATTCTGTATAATTCCGGTAACAGACAGCCATAATAAATATCTTTTTCCCCTTGCAGGCTTTGAATAGCTTCTGCTATTGGCTTTGAACAGTCCACATATTCACTTAAAAAGTGAATATCATTTTCTTTCAGCGGTGGTAACTTTAACATTTTCATGGCTTCACTAAGATGGTTCTGCACGGCTAAAAGATCTTGTATTGAATTATAGTAGGAGTTCCATCGAGTTGCACATGGAGAGGTTGGTGACTTCCCTGTTATTTGTAAATATGTCTCGCATGCCTTTGGGGATCTAGCACACAAGTTCCACAGTGCTTGGCACTTTGATAATGCTGAGTCATGTAGTTTCTTATAAAGTGTATTTTTGATTCTTGCTTGTTTGAAATCAGTACTAGCAATCAGGTGTAGAGTGTGTGTAGCACATCTTTCATGTCCAGGCAGAATCCAATCACCTTCTAATTCTGATGAAGCATCCGGAAAAGCTTGTAGTACTAGAAGTGAATCATCATCTTCACTACTTTCATCAAGTGATGTTTTTTCAAGATCTTCTAATGTTTGTGAAACATGTTCATTTTCAACTACCTTCGAATCAGACTTTCCAAATACCTCAAAAGCTTTCACCATATTTGAGCCGTTATCTGTAACCGTTTTAACAATTTTTGATAGTTTCAGATTATAGTCTGAATGTATATCAGCTATCATTTCAGCTACTTTTTCATATGTGTGAGCCCCCTTAAATCTTCTGCAAGCAATTGCTGCGCTCTTCCTTTCAAAAGTCTCACTTTCAATCCAATGGACTGTAACCCCCAAGTAACTTCTTTTTGATGAAGACCAAATATCACCTGTACTGCACACAAATTCAACATTGTCCAACTCTAGCTTAAGGTTTTTCTTAAATTCATTGTACTCATCACTAATTTTATTCTTAGCTGTAATACGACACATAACCTTGGGAGGCTTAGTTAGTTGCTGTGAACCTTCAATCAATGCTTTAAAAGACTTATTCTCCACTATTGATACTGGTGACATGGTGTCACCAATAAATTGTACAATTAACTTGTCCAAATTAACAGATCTTGAACCGCTTACATCTGTAAGAGTAGACTGCTTCAATTTTTTACATGTTGATTGTGAACCACTGGCACCACTGCTACTAATCTCAGTAATTTTTCTTTTTTTAAGAGTTGTGTTTTTATAATTTTCATAATCTTGCAATAGATCTGAGTGGCCTTTAATATGTAATAACATAAAAAAGTATATAAGTAGGTACACTTCAATAATATGGAAGCAAAAGCCTAGTAAGTAAAGTAAAAATCTAGCACAAAGTAAGTAAATAAATTATTTTTTAAACAAATGCATCAGTTTACAACACCTACCTTTAAATGCTTCAGGAAATTTGTAGTAGAAGTAACACTACCCTTTATCGTTTTCGAACATAGATTGCATGCTGCAGATACATTCACATCACTTCCATCCATTTGCTTAATATCTTTAAAGCAGTACTTTAAAATGAGTGGTATACTCAACTTGTTCTCTTTATCCCTGAAAACACAAAAGAAACTTTCTTAAGTACCGAATATAAATTTTATCGTGGCAGTGACGAAGCAACGGGTTAAGTGGCCAGAATAACACCTAACATAACAAAATGAACTCTGATTCGACTCAAACTTAATATTAATGAACTTACTCACACATATCTGTGATTACTAAATTCGTGTATATACAAAAATCCTCTGTGTACTAAATTAATAAATTGTTGTTATTCTAACCTAAACAGTGATGTTTCTTTGAAACATCACTGGTATTAGAGAGGCAGTATGTCGCACGACCTCGTCCATATTGAGTGTGGTCGAAAAATGGCTGACAGTACTGTCAGTACTGACGCTGGTTTGACTGGAAAATGCGCGGTCGGTTTTACTGATAATGCTGGCATGACTGACAAAACCGACCGCGTCTTACAGTACTTTCAGCACGGTAGTGGCGGCCATATTTGTGCGACATAAACTGATTTGTTTGCAATAAGTGAAAAGTGGAGCAACAAAATGAACCCGATTCGTCGAACGCTCATTAAAGTCATTATAGATGAAATTGTGCACGAGGAAAATAGTGATTCTTCGGAAGATGAGCTGTTTATCGAAATAATTGGAATAGCGTTGTAAAGACGAGCAAAAATACCTTGCATCCAGGATTATAGCGAAGTTTTAATCCCGTCGCTGTCCGATGCAGACTTCAAATCTCATTTTCGGTAAGAACAAGATACGATTTTATTAAATTTCATTACATTACATCCTGATCCAACTGCATTCTACCATATTTATTGGTTTATAGAATGACGAGAATTACATTTGAGGCAGTATTAAATATCTTGGGGCCCAAACTGACTCGAGCGTTGAAGAGAATAGTTTAACAATTGGTCGTCGTCCCATTGAACCGAAAAAGCAATTAATGATTGCAATTTGGACACTCGCAACTCCTGATTCGTACCGGTAATATTTTATACCATGCATGTATGTATATTTTATGTTTCTATATTTGTTCTGCGCATCATGACTCTCTTATCAAACTCAGAATGTATAAGTCGTGTGTATATGAATACTTGCTAGTTGCATTTATACATACTACAGTCCAGAACAAACTTGTTGTAAATGGAAAATATTTGTTTGCACGAATCGAATACTATTATAATTTCTTCTTTGTGGGATTTTGTTATTCTTTTTATGATAATACATGAAACTGCATCTTATACGTTGTGACGAGCCCGCTGTCTGTAAAATTTCGTTCAAAACCGGCAACGAGCTACCAGTCAAAAATCACTGATGACCCCCCCCCCCCCCCGCCGGTATTAATTTTCAATCTCGTTACCCTTAGGGCGCCAGGTATTTCTATCTCCCCGAAATACCAAGGGTATCATCTCTCTCTTCAATACTACTCCGGCTTATACTCAGGAATAGGGGTGGGATTCGTAGGACAAGCAATCATTTATTTTTTACAGAAATAACGGGTGATCAATCTTTACGAGTATTTGACAATTACTTCAACATTTATTAATTAATTCGCACTCGAGCGATCAACAATATAAATTTCGTTCGTCTTACTCTACTATAATCTACTCGTGCGCGAGTGCGACACAGCGGCTTTCCGGTTACGCCGGAAAGCACAGCTGACCACGCGGGGATGCGAGGGGGTGCGCGACGGACACTCTCCACCACCGCCCGCACGATCTCGGGGGTTACTCGAGAAACAGAAATTGCACCAGGCGTGCCTACCTTCTCTCCCCTGCCACTCGTCCTTGACGGCGCGCAGCGTTCCTCGGCGCGTATCCTCTCTCTCTGTCTCGCTCTCGCCGGTCCGCCGATGGCTCAGCCTCGCTCTCACTCTCTCTCGCACGCACACTTAATCCTTTGTCGCATTCACACTCTCACTCTCCCGATCGGTACTCAATTCCTTACTCTCAAAATATAACTTTTCTTCCCGGTGACCAAAATCTAACTCTTTATTCGTCGATATCCAATTTTTAACTGTCTTAATTTCTATCGCGCTCGCCACGGGCTCGCGCGCTCTCCTCGCTCCCTTATTCCCCTATCGGCGGAGGTGGGGCCTCTCGCGACGATCGTCCCTTGATCGCCGGCACAGCCATGTCTCTCTCCTTCGTTCCTCGGGCAGCGTCGCCCTCTCTCGTCTGTCACCGTTCACGGTTGCCGACCGCTCCCTGAAACCGAAGGAATCCTCGCCGACAGTGTTGTTCTTTTATTTTTCTCTCTTTACGGGAGCGAGGCGTCGCAACTCTGCTGTTTTCGTCTCTCTCTAATATTCGTCTCGAACATTTCTCCCTGGCGCGATTGCGAGGAGAGTACTGCCTCGTCACAACGTATATATAAAAACATGTTTGCATATTCATAGATCCATATGTGAGTGCTTTGCCGCTGGAAAAGCCACCGCAATAACCATTGTTCGAAGAATGGTTAGGGGGCGTTGATCAGTATCCGGGCAAGCATTATAAAGTGGCCTAGTGAAGAAGAAGCTATGGAAACGGCACAACAGTTTAAGCGGAAATATGGTTTTCCTGGGGTGATTGGACTTATCGATGGTACGCATATAAAAATCGATGCACCACATAAAGACCCTGAATCATACATACATCGAAAGGGTTATCACTCGATTCATTTACTGGTATGTTCTCATTATTGTTGAATTGTACATTAAGTTGTACATTAAGTGTCGTGTATACATTTTTTAAATCCATTTCACAGATTATATGCCAGGACAATTTGAAATTTATTGATTGCTTCGCGGGATATCCAGGTTCAGTGCACAACAGAGTTTTTCAACTTTCAGGCATGCAAACGATTTGCAACACTAAAAGATATTTTCTTGGCAACACCCATCTTCTCGGCGATACAGCTTATACCAATCAAAAATATTTACTCGTACCATACAAGAATAATGGCCGGTTGACCGAAAGGCAGGAGAATTATAACACCCGATTTTCGACACGAATGTCTGTGGAACTTAGTATTGGGTTACTGAAAGGCAGATTTCGGATTCTACTTGATAGGCTTCCCATTAAACGAATGGATCTCCTACCAAGTTACATAATGGCATGGTTGTGTTTTACACAATTTCTGTTTGTTGAACGAGGATTATTTCGAAATACCCCTACTCGCACGGAATGATATCGTTAATATCAATGAAAACATTCACATCGGTGGCAATGTACGCAACGAAGGAATAATCAAGCGCAACACAATAAAAGATCATTTACCATAATTGATCACTGTATTATTTATTTATTATAATCCATATATTACAATTGTCTCAATGGCAAATACTTTTTGTCGATAATAAAATATAAAATATTTTAAAGCCATTCTTATTTCTAATTCTTTGGTTCCTTATTTTCACTCCCGATAGAGATTTATTTAAGTTAAAATTAGAATACGAAACGCCAAAGAAAACATAACAAAAACATAATAAATGAACTTAAAACGGGCATTGGAAAGTATATCATAATGTTTGAAGAATCTCTAATAACTTATCGGGCCGCTGCATCTTTTCTGTATGCTGACGGGCACGATCCTCTCGACGTCATTTTGATTCCTCCAATATTTCATTGATTAAATCGTTCGTTGTCGAGATTCGGCATTTTCGTTTTGATTCTGAAATACAAAAATAAAAAAAAAATGAAAGAGCCCTTATATACATTCTATTAGATTAGCTAATGGTCTGTTAACCTCAAAGATTTACAAGTGAATTGGAGATATTTTCGAGATGGTAGGAAGTTGCTACACCTTGCATATGTTGTCTCGCAATGTATGAAAAATTATGCCAATTTGAAAATCATTGGAAAAACTAAACGGTTTCAGAGTCATCAGACTTTGAATACACAGAATCTTAACATTGTTCGTTATGGAATATTTATATATTTACCCTAAATATAAAAAAGTAGTAAGGTTACTCTCAAATTTGTTTTCTTATATTCAACATACAGTTTTGATTATAAGTTACAAATTTTAAGACGTTTCATTTCATATTCAATCTTTAATTGTTTAAATCCTGCTAATTGCGGAAATGATTTTGAAGGTGTGTAAACTGTCAATTAATTTTAGAACTGTTGAGAAATAAGTAAATTTAACCCGTAATTATATCGAGGGCTGTAGCTAATAGTCTGACAAAGACAGAAAGAAAAGCTACCGAATCGCTAAAACGACGGACGCCTAAGAGTCGAGAACGAGAGATAAGAGCCGACACGCATCACGAGTCGGCAAAACCTCTCGGACCAGTGAAAAGTCTAAACCAAAATGTATACAATACAATATATATAATAAAGTCTAAACCACGAAACATGGAAAGTGAGTCTAAATTCTTAACAAGAACTAATCGAAACAAAATTTACAAATTCACGGCAAAGATATAAAGACTAAATTTCACTAAATTCATCATAAAAAATGACTTTTATTAGGGACTGTTTCGTCAATTTTTCTTTAAAAAGTTTCATAACATTCGGTATCCACCAAATTAACGAAATTGACAATTTTAGTTTCTTCTCAGATATTGTATAAATCATACTTACGAGATGCAGGTACTTCTTCGCGTAGTTCTTCATCAAGCTCGTTTGTCTCTATCCTTGAACTACATAACGCCACAGGATTGATCCATGGCTTCTTTAAAAAAATCGCTTCCATCCTCTGTAAATAAAGCAAAAGTACTTGAAAATAAATATTCTTATTTATTTGTGTAAAAATAAATTATAATCATACCTGGAAATACCCGTGCAGAAATTTTGGCATAGATACAGCTGGATTCTGAGTTAGATCCCGGGCTCCTAATCGGGATCTAGTCCGATATCGGATTAGGTTCGCGGACTAAATGTAAGATCCGTAAACTGGATTCCATTAGGAATCCCGATCCGAATCCGTTAATGACTCTAACTGGATTCGAGCAGGGATCCCGATCAAATCACGTAAGAATAATGAATTGCTGAAAGAATTATATTAAATAACTAGCTTCTACCCCCGACTTCAAAGAAACAAATTAAAAGCAGTAGGGTAGGCTGACAAAATAATAAGTATGTAAATGAAAAAGTGTACGTATTTGAACGAGAATTGTATAGCATACTTATTGGAGTGTGAGCTAATTCTTTGCAGCACGTTCCAGAGGAACTTAATACTTTTCTGCAAAGTTTACGCATTTATAATTCCAGCGGACGCATGGTTCGTTTGTGAGAAGCGGCCATGCGCCACCTGTCGGTCGTAACCGGTACTACTACTACTATATCGATATATATTCGTATTGCTCGTAAAATCTACGCTCACCACAGGCTTCGTATTAGCAACGAATTCAGACGACTACAGAAGGAATATGCCTATACTTAATTTGTAACGACACTAGCGACTGGCGTCGCTAGTGTCGTTACATGTATGTAAGCATGTATTAGGTCACGCAGACACGCTCTCGTATACCTCACACAACCTCATGGGTAGCTGCGCCTCCTCTCTCACCAATCACGTACGAGAAAGCACGTCTTGCAGTCTATCTCGCTTTTTCTAATGCGAGATATAGGTTGGGGGACACATGCCGTCTCTCTCTTTTTCTGTGCTGTTTGTCTCGCTTTTTCTAATGCGAGGTATAGGCTGGGGTACACGTGCCGTCTCTTTCTTTTTCTGCACTGCTATTGCCGTACCCCAATGAGTCGACATACATAATATCGACACCCAGAACGTTAATAACCACATAATATAAGCAATTAAATTACTTTAAATAATAGGCTATCTTTTACATTTTCATTATAAATTAATAAATGATAAAAATTGGTTTTTTATTGATAAGAAAAAGAATGATTAAAAGATTTGATCGGAAAATTTTGCAGTATCAAACCCAGACCATACCAACTATTAACTATTACTCATTTAGGGGGGAGAAAGAAGACAGGAAGGAAGAAGGGGGAAGGACGAGTGAGGAGGGGGAAGGGGGAGAGAAGGAAGCGTCAAAAAACGGGGGAGAGGCGGGAAAGAAAGGAAGGGAGGAAGAGAAGAATGGAAAATAGGGTTTTGGAATGTGGCAGGGCTGGGGAACAAGGATGGAAGGCTGGAAAGAGCTAGAGGAATGGGAAGTAATAGTGGCAATAGAAACGTGGATAGAGGGGAAAAATTGGGAGTAGATAAAGAGTAAGCTACCGAAGGGATATAAATGGACGAGACAAGGAGCGAAGAAGAGAAATAAGAAAGGGAGGGCGATGGGAGGAATGTTGATGGGGGTAAGAGAAGAGATGGCGATGGAGAAGGAAGAGGGGGAGCAGGAGAAAGAAGAAGGGATCATGTGGAGAAGGGTGAGAGCGGGCGAAGAGGTATGGACGGTAGTGGCGGTATATGTAAACGGAGATGTGGGAAGGAAACTAGAGAAAATAAGGGGGTTTATGGAAGGACAAAACGAGAAGGAAAAAGTGATAATAGGAGGGGATTTTAATGCAAGGACTGGAACGAAAGGGGGGAGAGCGGGAACAGAGAAGGAAGGGGGAAGGAAATCAAAGGATGGGAAGGTGAACGAGGAAGGGAGGAAGATGGTAAGTAGGTTAGAGGAAGTGGGATGGGAGATTATGAATGGGAATATAGAGGGAGACGAGGAGGGAGAGTATACGTACATAGGAGCGAGAGGGGAGACGGTGATAGACTATGTGCTGGGGGATGAAAATACGAGAATGGGGATAAAGTGCTTGGAAGTAGGGGACAAGATAGAATCAGATCATCAGTCACTCGTGGTAACGGTGAAAAAAGGAAAGGGAGAGAGAAAGAAAAAAGGGGAGAGGAAAGAAGGGGGACCCAGAAGGGGAAAATGGTCAGAGGAAAGAAAAGAGAAATATGAAGAAGGAATACAGGGAATTAGGATGGAGGAAGAGGAGGCACAGGAAGCGATAAACGGGGCGATAGAGAAGATAAAGAGAGAGGTAAGGGAAAGCGAAGAAAAGGGAACAGAAAGGGAAAAGAAGAAAAGGAGGGAGGGATGGTGGGATGAAGAGTGCAAAGAGAAAAAAGCAGAGACGAGAAAGGAGCTGAGGAGAGTGAGGAAGAAAGGGGAAACAAAAAAGAAATACAGAGAGAAAAAGAGGGAGTATAAGGAGTTATGTGAAAAGAAAAAGGAAGAGGAAAGGGAGAGAATGATAAAGGAAATAGAGCAGGCAAGGCAGAAGACAGTGTGTGGAGGATTGTGAATAGAGGAAGGAAAAGTAGGAAAAGGATAACGGAAGGAATAGAGAAAGAGGAGTGGAAGGAATATTTTATGGGACTGTTAGGGGGGGGGGGGGTGGAGGGAAAAGTAAGGATGGGGATAGAAACAAAAGGGAGAAGAGGAGAGGAGGAAGAAATAAGCAAGGAGGAGATAAGGGAAGTGATGAAGAAATTGAAAGAAGAAAAGGCGATGGGGTGGGACGAGGTGCCGAATGAAGCGTGGAAGTTGGGGGGGGGAGCAGTGGAGGTGGCATGGGAGATATGCAGGAGGGTGTGGAGGGGGGAAGGATGGCCGGAGGAATGGAAAACGGGAATAATTGCGCCGATAGTAAAAAAGGGAGAGGGGAGGACAGTGGAGGAGTACAGAGGGGTAACGCTAATGCCGACGATATATAAAATATATACGACGGTGTTGGCGAAGAGATTAGAGAAGGAAGTGGAGGAAAAGAAAATGATTCCACATAATCAGACGGGCTTCAGAAGAGGGATGGGAACAGTGGATAATATTTATGTATTAAACTACATTGTAAATAAAAGGCTAGCGGAAGAGAAAGGGAGAGTGATACGGCTGTTTGTGGATTTAAAGGCGGCATTTGATACGATGGATAGAAGAATTTTGATAGAGGCAATGGAAAAGAGAGGAGTAAGGGTAGGGTTGAGAGAGAGAGTAGAGGAGGTGTATAGAGAAACGATAAGCAGGGTGAAAGCGGAGGGCGAGATAGGGGAAGGTTTTTGGACGGGAAGGGGGGTTAGACAGGGATGTCCAATGAGTCCGATTTTATTCAATATATTGACGGCAGATTTGGAAGAGGAGTTAGGTAAGGGAAGTTGGGGAGGGGTGAGAGTGGGAGGGAGGAGAATATGCTCGTTAGCTTATGCGGATGATGTGGTGGTGTTGGCGGAGAGAGAGGAGGAAATGGAGAGTATGATAAGGAGACTGGAAGGGTATTTTGAGAAAAAGAGATTGGAGGTAAACATAGGGAAAACGAAGGTAATGACGTTTAGGAAGGGGGGCGGGAGGAGCACAGAAATAAAATGGAAGTGGAGAGGAAGGAGGATAGAGGAGGTAAAGGAATTCAAATATCTAGGATATGTGTTTAAAAAAAACGGGAGACAGGAGGGACAACTAAGGGATAGGATAAGGAAGGCGGGGGCGGTGATGAAACAGGTGTGGGGTATAGGGAAAAGGAAATTCGGGAGAAATTGGGAAAGAAGGATGTGGCTGTTTGATTCTTTGGTGTGTCCGGTGATGGGATACGGGGTAGAAATTTGGGGATGGGAGGAACGAAAGGGAATAGAGAGCATGCAGGAACGATATATAAGATGGACGTTAGGGTTGGACTGGAGGACGCCAGGATATATGGTCAGGGAAGAAGCGAAAAGGTGGAAAATAAGAACAAGGGCAGGAAGGAGGGCGTGGAGGTATGAAGAAAAGCTGAAAAGAGGAGAAGGAAGTGAGATAGCAAGAGAATGCTTAGAGGAAATAGAAAAACGGGAAAGGGAGGGGGAAAAGCGATTGTCGAAATGGGAGAAGGAGAGAAAAGACATGAAAGAGAAAGGAAGAAAAGGGAGAGAGGAAAATGGGACGGAGGTGGCAGGATATGAGAAAGTAGAGAAGGCGGACAGGAGGGAACAGGAGGAGGAAAGCGAGGAGAGGATTAGGGAGTCAGCGTATAATAGGTGGTACAGGGAGGTAAGGACCGGGGGGGGTACCAAAATATCTAAGGGCAGGCTGGACAGAGGAAAGATATAGGAGAATAGCGAGGTATAGGTTAGGGAACGAAATGAGGGAAGGGAAATACTGGGAGGAGGAGGAGGAAAGGACGTGCAGATTGTGCAGGAGAGAAGAAGAGACGTGGGAACACGTGCTGGATAGGTGCAGGGGGGAAAGAGAAGAGAGGAAGGGGATAGGAGAGAGGATAAGAGAAATATTGAGTGAGGAGGGGGGAGGAGAGGAGTGGATGAAGGAAATGGACGCAGCAAGAGAACACAAGAAAAAGGAGGAACAGGGAAACGGGGAGGGGGAAGAGGAAAGAAGGGAGTGAAAGAAGGAATGGAATGAATGGAGAGGAAACGGAAGTCGGGAGGAGGAGGGAAGGCGAGGAGAGAAGGGCGATAGATAAGTAGAGAATAGGAAAAATACAAGTGAGAAGGAGAGAGAGAAAGAAAGGCGGCGAGGAAAATGTAAAGGCGAGCGAGCGAGAAAGAGCAGAGGGAAGCGAGCGAGCGAATGGCGAGTAGAATAGCGAGCGAGCGTGCGAGAGAAAAGCGAGGAGGAAAGGAAAGCGAGGTTAGAAATAAGACGTAGTATAAGTAAAATGTAAATAGGTTAGGGTAGAACAATAAGTAGTGGATAAGGTAGAATAAGATCATAGGGTAAGGAAATGTAAATAGTAAAGGTTGTAAAGGGCGAGAGACGGGAGGCTTTGTAAACCGAAAGGGAACAAATAAATAATTACAATACAACTATTACTCATTTTATTTAGAGAAAAACAATTCTTCACTTTTTTTGAGTAGGGTATATTGTTTCATATAAAATGTTCAAAATAAGGTACAGAAAAACATTGGGTTAGGAAATTCGGTGATCTTCAATGCAAATATCTACATTTTCAGTTCCAGTTATTTGACGGTAAAAACGAGATACGTTTAAGGCACCTACCCCGCGTAACGGGCCGCTTTTCAGCTTTTTTGAGTTTTTTTTACGAACAATAAAAACATAGAAGTTTGAATTTTTTACTACATATTTATTAACATTTAAACAGTAACTAAGAATATTTGCAGTCCAAAATGTTCATAGCAATGCGCGTTGTATTACTCGAAATGTACTCATGTCGAAAAAAAAGTTGGTTGACTTCCTCCACGATTTCGGCTGTTTGGCTTATCTGAAATTAATAAACTAAACGGCATTTTAATGTGTGAACTTGTTGCTATGGAATAAACTAGAATGATTCGAAAATATTGAAAATTGAACAATCGACAGGTCTTTAAAAAAAAAACCAATTATCATGATTTTTCACGGCTGTTTTGTTACGAAAAAAAGAAACGGCTCGGAGGTTTTGTATAATTCTAGTTGATGCCGTAGCAACAAGTTCACAGATTGAAATGCCATTTGGTTTATTCATTTCAGATAAACCAATATGCTGAAGTCGTCGAAGAAGTCAACCAACTTTTTTTTCGACATAGGTGTGTTTCGAGTGATGCAATGTTACGTCCTAGCCGGTAATACCGGAGTCGACACAGGATGTTCCGCCGGTATCTCAAACTCTCGACAGTCGATAAGACACCAGCACAGTCACCATTACTCATCGATCATAAACTCCTAATTAATTAATAATATCATTTATTCTTAGAAAACTAAATATGTTAGACTAAGGGAAAGATCCCAACCAAAATAACCAAAGTACCACGCTCTCATTACACATATACACACCAGAGTTCAAAACCGTAATCAAATATAGGCACTCTATCAATTTGTTAACATCCGGTCCGGCGAACATTTTCTTTTATATTTTTTCCACGAACGTCTCAAAATCGCCGCTCGATAACACAGTCATAAACAAGCTCTATACCATTCGCCGAAATTATAATTCGAAACCGTACTTCCTTTCCCACGAGGCGACTATCTCGAGTCACCTCCGCGTGATCGAGATAATCCTCTCCGCCAAATAAAACAAAGATCACGCAAATCCGACCAATCAAAAATCGACTGCCCTTTTTGTAATCTGCCTCTGCGAGGCAGAACGGGCAACGCTCTGAAAAAGCTAAGACAGATCATACTCAGCATTCTTCGAGAACACATCTAAAAACTCGAAATCAGTAAAGAACTCTATCAATATCAAAGTCGAAAGTATCTTAAGCGAACAAATCTCAGACATTTGTAAAATCGTTCTAAGTACAATTTTTGTGTTGTAATTCCCAAGTTACAATTCCAACTTGAATAAAATATAAGTTGTTTGTTAGTGTACGTGAGTTGTTGGTATTGCAATCAATACTTTTCCCATCAAAAATCGTCCACACAAATCAACAGTGAGGACTCTGGGGAAATATCAATCAACAACAAGAACGTCTCCGAAGAGGAACCATCCTCGACGATTCATCTTAAATCGTTGAGTTAATATATAGAGCAGAGGTGAGTCCCAAGCCCTGAACTCTCGTCCAGCGGAATAGCGCAAACTCATTCAAATATCGCGCGCACATCGCATCGTCGACGGAGCTTCAAAATCTCTCCACTTGGGACATAACAGCAACACGGGTTGCAATGAAAATTTTGAACTGCAAATATTCTGAGTTACTGTTTAAATGTTAATAAATATGTAGTACAAAATTTAAACTTTTATATTGTCTTGTTCGTCAAAAAGAAATCCCTGACTGCCTTAATAAAGTGGCAATAAGAATACTCGCGTCGGAACCTGTGTTAGATACAAGGATCGATATTAACAGAACCCACACAATCTTACAAGCTACTCAGGGATACTCGAGTTGGTATCCCCGTGACTAGAGGCAGTGACAGTGTTTTCGTTCTGTCTGTCTTCTTCTCTACGTTCAAAACCCCAGTCCAAGTCAGTACGCGACCTCGTGCGATCTTTTCTTCATTCCATAACGCGTTTTAATGGTAAAATGAGTTAAAATGCCGAAAAGAAACGTGTGTGTATATAATGCGTGTACAGCGTGTAAGACGAAAAATCCGCAGATAAGTTTTCACCGTTTGCCATTAGAGGAGACCTCGTAAGTCATCTTTATTTGTATCGCGCAACAATGTAAATAATACCCTTGAATAGTTCCATAGCTTTCCAGTTTTATTTTTATCAGAAAAGAATAATATTTTTGCATTTTAATATAACGCTGGCTTTATTCCGCGAATAGTTTTTCTTTATCAACTTAACAGACGATTGGTGGCTGCCAAGCAGATACACAATGCACCGATTTGTCGCACGCATTTTTCTCCTAGTGATATAATCCCAGTGGGTAGGACAGGTAAAATTCGCATAAGGTCTGGTGCACTGCCTATTGATGCGGGTACCGCGACCGTTGATAGAGAAATTAACGTAATGAACCACGTTGATCTTAATAAAAACGAACCCGAGAATGTTGCGATCGCGAATCGCCTCGGCTTATCCATTAAAATAAGGCCGCGTATAGAATCTAAAATAAAAGGTAAACGTTTCACCCCTGCGGATCGAAAACTGCGACGATTGGTAAACGCGTTGCGAAAAGAAGTGATTTGCAAAAAACAAACGATTCTACTGAGGCCATCGCGTTTTTTAAGGCGTCAAATTCTCTGGCCGATAGCCAAATAAATTTTATCAAAATGCAAATTCGACACATTAAAAAACTGCCATGGGCAGAAGACGAAAAGCAATTTGCTTTGTCTTTATTTTATAAATTGCCGAATGCGTATTGCCATTTAAAAGACAATTACAAGTTTGCTTTGCCATGCGTTCAGGTAATTCGTTCGTGGGTAAATAGTCTCAACCTGACGTCAGGAATCAGTCCCGGGATTTTTGCAAAACTAGCAAGGAAAGCTAAGGCAATGACCAGACTAGAGGCACAATGTGTTTTAATGTGGGACGAGATGTCGATCAAGCGGCTTTTAGAGTATAATTCTAAAGACGATTTGGTCGAAGGTTTCCAAGACCTCAGCGAACTCGGAAGAACTAACGAAATTGCGAACTACGCATTCGTGTTTATGATTCGCGGGCTTAAATTTTCATGGAAATAGCCGCTCTCGTATGTCGTCTCACACGGAAACGTACGTAATATTGATAACAGATCCCTTCTGGACATGATTTTAAATTCGCTCTTTTCAATAGTTTTCGATGTTCGATATATAGTATGCGATCAGGGATTGAGCAATCGTACGGCGATAGCGTCCATGGGGATGACGGGAAGCAAACCATATATTGAACGCGCCGTTCATAAAATCTTTTTCGGATTCGATGTTCCGCACTTAATAAAAAACGTTCGAAATAATTTGCTCGCGAGAGATTTCGTAATTGGTAGTGATCGCGTTTCGTGGGAAGTTATTCGCGAACTTCGTAATGTTGAACGGCATAAAATCTGTAGAGCCGCCCCGAAACTTTCCGATTTGCATGTAGAGCCAAACGCGTTCCAAAAGATGAAAGTAAGCCTCGCGACGCAAGTTTTTAGCCGTTCGGTATCGGCCGCGATAACTATCGAGAAACTGACGGGCGAATTAGAGCATCCGAACTGTGTTACGACCGCCAATTTTGTTCAAAGATTAAACGATCTCTTTGATTGTTTGAATAGCCGGTGTTCGTCGGATCCGAACCCGCTGCGGCGCGCTTTATCGAGTGCGGAATCACAGGTTGAAGATTTTCTTCAGACATCCCTCCAGTGGCTTAACAAATGAACGGTTTCAGTCGGAAAGAATCCACCGTGTTTCGAAGGTTTTCGATTAACAATTAGAAGCGTGCTCAGATTGTGGCACGATATGAGGAATGGCGGGGATATTTATTTGATCTCTTCCAGATTAAATTAAGATCCGCTAGAAAATCTTTTTGCCGTTATCCGGAATCGCGCCGATCATAACGACAAGCCATCGGCAATGTATTTTCGTTGTAATCTTCAGTATGCGATGACGGCACATCTGATGAAACCACCGGTAGCAACAAATTGCGAACCTGATGACTCGATTGCATTTCTTGCCATCGAGTTGGAGGAGCAATATCAAATTGATAGAATTCAAAAAACGTCTGATGACAATCGAGACATCGGTTTTGACAAGAACAAATCAGAAGTCGACGTGTTAAATAAATCAGATGAGACGAGGGAACATTGTAGCATTCATAATAAATTCTCTACAATAAATCCGCTTGAGGATTGCTCAATGAAGTATGTTGCAAGATACCTCATCCACAAGTGTAACAAAAAATTCAATTGCCAATGGTGTAATAACATGTTCATGAGGGGTCATCAATATTTTGAACAGACGAATGACCTCTTGATTTTTTGGAAAGCATACAAAAATCACGCGAATGATGAGCTTAGCTCTTTGCAAGTACCATCCGATAAATTTCTTGACGTGGTGATAACCGCTTATAAAGTTTTTAGTTCAAAATTTCACCAATTTTGACACATTAATAACGTCCCAAAGTACCTCGAAACCTGCATCAGCCATGCTGTAATTGAAAAACACGCCGACTTCTGGTCTGTTGCCGGAGATTGCGCACTCCATCGAGAATTTATATTGAAATTTTTCGTCCGGGTACATTTGTTTATTTATTTGAAGTTCATCAAATTAATGAAAGTTATCCATCAATAAGGGGTGCACTATTCCAAAAAAACGCGCAGGCATTCACGCATAACAACAGGGTTTGACGTTTTAAAATACTGTGGAAGTAACGCGTCACGGGTGCCCTAATTTTGTGCGTGACGTACATGCATGCGCGTTCGCGATATAAGTATGTACTTTTTGTTATATTTAGTTAAGTACTGGAGAGAAGAATGTTCCAATAATTAACCATATTTTGTCACAACGGCAATATAATATTATATATAAATGGTTTCCATATAAACTAATATTTTCCATGATTCAAAATACTAATTCTTTTCAATTTGCAATTATTAATTCATACATGGTTAATTAAAGGGCCATTTACCTTCAAATTTGCATGATTGTTAGAGATCCAAATAGGCTTTAATTTTGCTATAACCCTATTCCCAACCCTCCCACTCCTCGATACATTCTTCCCCGATACATCCATCCGATACAGATGGAAGATGTCCACCACCTTCGCGTGGTTCCCATTGAGCAATTTTAGCTCACGCACGTTCTTTTAATTGCTGGCACTGTAGCACGAAATAATAAATGTTTTTGCAAGGCTTGAACTAAAATTAGCTGAGAGTGGACACGGATGCAGAAATTAAAACTCTTAGTATTTTTCATAATTCTTTTTCGTTAATATATATGAAAAATACAATTTATCTGTATGTAAAAAGCAACAAAACAATAAAAAAAAATAAAGACAACGAATGCATTCCAGAGAAATTCGATCGTTCGCCTCTTAGAGTTGAGAATTCAGAGACGACAGGGCGTTTACGTTCTTGTGGCTCCGCCCACAGAGGTGGGTACAGTATCGGCGTGACGTCACGATCAACCGCCGCGACACCAAGTGGCAGTTTCTAGCGGAGAAAACTTTGCTTCAAATTAAGGATAGGCATATTTCTTCTATAGTCGTCTGAATTCGTTGGTATTAGGATTGAGTCTGTATACCCCGAAAGTACAGTGGCGCCATGGTTTCGAAATCTCGTCACCGACGTAAATTTCTTCCGATGCGGAAATCATATGGATTCCTGTAGGGACACCTGTTTTGACACATCTCTGCCATATCCTGATCAGAATATGATCAGTAGTTTGGTATCCCTGTTAACATTTCTGCACGGGTATTGCCACGTTGGTCCAATCAGCGCGCCGAGAAGCGTTGAAGCCGCCCACCCCCATCCTAGGCGTAGATATAGCATACATTAGGGCGTTACATTTGGATTTGCAAAATTCAGAGCAGACAATTTTATTGATTGTATTATTACGCAGTCATCTTTTGTTCGCGGTCATTGGTTGCTCTGAATATTGCCCAGCGTGCCAATAAGCGTTGAAGCTGCCCACAGAGATGAGTAGGGAGATCAGCAACGCTCGACAAAAGTTGAAACCTGGAGAATTTGTTCTGCGACATCTGGGTGGCCAAAGCGCCAACTATTTCGTGCCTCCGTTAAGTTGGCCGCAAGCTACCGTAGTCATATATATGGCGAAGGGATCATATATATTGTCACGCCGTTGGGAGGGGGGTATGGGGAATTTGGGGTTAAAAGAAAAAGAAAAGAAATAGCTCGAATGATAACTTTTATTCTTACAACATTATCAACGGCGGACTATCTCCGGGGCAATAAACAATACAATACTCTCTCAAAATTTTGGGCGCCAGTTAATTTTTACATAAAACAAAAATTAACAAAAATAATACAAAAAGGAAGAAAACTCAATAACTGGCTGAAGGGAAGGGCTAGCGTGAAGGTAAGGGAAAGGGTCAATCGGAAGGATTCTCAGGGTGAGGTTCGCCGACTCAACGGCCTCTTAATAATTACCACTGGCTTTAATTTTTGTACGTATTCGATATCGGGTATCTTATATTTAAGAGTACTCGGCCTGTCGCAGGGAGAGGGGCAGGCGGGGAAATGGGGAGTTGTTTGGGTTTGAGGAGTCGGCTCTGCCGAGGAAGGTCGGTCGTGTGTATCTCGATCGCGCGAGTCGCGCGATCGAATGTTCTCAACGTCGAGATGGATACACGTGACAGGGGGAAGGGAGGGTCAGGCGGGAAATGATCGTTACTCGGACTTATTATATTCGCTACGATAATTTATACAGCCGTCCCACACGACTTTTTAATACGAAAAGAAAACTCTGGCTAAAAAGCAAGGGATAGACGCAAGCAATACGAGGGGTGGGGGGGGGGGGGGATGCTCTATACAAGTCAACGCAAAAAGGGGAGATGGATTTTTATAAGTGTGCCGGTAATGATGGCCTGTGCAAACACTTACTTTCGGAAGACAGATTTTCCTCCTCGTTGTCCTGGCTCTTTCGTCTTTGTCCTTTCCTCTCTTTATCCACGCTCCGTATCCTCGAACACTCTCTCTTCGCACACTTTCACTCTCGCTAACGCTCTTTCCTTGAATTATCGCAACTCTATACTTTTCTCTCACTCCAATTTCTTCGACTTTAATTTTCTCTCGCTAATTATATTTCGCTAATTCTTTCCTATTCGGTGGCTCGTCGCAAAGTGACGATCTCTCGTCCTTTGCTCGTCCTCGGGGTCGATCATTGGCCAGCAGCGTCACGGATTGGTAGGGGAAGGGTCAAGCGTATGATCGATTTTAGATCATCGCGGCGGGATCTATCGGGACGGGCAGGTAAGTAAGACGGTCGGTAATTTAGGTCAGTTGCTTATTGGGAGGTGTAATTGCGGGTAATGGGGATTTTTGGGGATTGCCGTGCGCTGCTGCCATCTTCGCTTCTTCGTTATCGCCGGTCAGCCGATGGATGGCGTCGTGGCGGGGACGGACGGGTGTATTTCCTCGATAGATGACGGAGTGCGTGTTGTGAGAGTGTGACGAGTGGACATGATGGGGCATGATGGTGACGATGATGATGTCTTCGGGGCTGGCGGGTCGGTCCTCTTCTCGACGTGTTGCACAGGCCTTACAATGATTGGGGAAAAGGAAGGGAAAATAAAATAATATTTTATTACTTGCCTTGTTTTGGGCCTGTCCGTGGGGACGGTTGCCTTTGGGACGAGCCGGGTGCAGGGGAGATATTGTACAACGTTACAATATATATAATTTGGCGGTCCGTATACGCCGGTCGGGTGTTTCCGTGAATGAGACAGACGTGCAATGATGACATATATGTCAATATTTCTAGGCTTGTACGCGTTGCTCGAATGTTCTGAGATCCGAGCGAGCGGAATATTTAAAGATCTGCATGTACAACTTGTGTAAAGCCGCCGATGCCTTTTTTATTCTTTCAGCTATCAAATCTATATAGACGAATTAGAAATTTTTTAAACTAAATTAAATAATGTGAAAGAAATATAATTTATCATCGTCGATCGAGCTCCATGAAGCTACGTCTTCAATGTTTCTTGTTATAGCAGGATATTATTTTGCGGAATAAAAGAGACTTGGACTAGAAGCACGAGATCGCCACGGCTTTTTCTATTTTTTCGTATTATGTATCTGGCTTGATTATTTTTACATATTTCAATTGCAGTCAAAAAGTACGAAGACGGGTACATTATTTTATGAATTTTTATGAATCTGAAAATGCAATTTCAAGATATTTATGGAAACACGTAATTATTGATTGTTTAGCCGTGTTCACCAATCGTGAGTAATTGCATTCGATATTTCGCTGTAAATAGCCTAATCAACTTAAAAAAATTTTGAATGATTATTACTAAAGCGTTTGGTGAACACGTATTCAGGGGGCACCGCGCGAAGGTAATCAATATCACCCCCCATTGAAGCTCGCAGCTCATCGAGCCTCGGTCAAATGCCGGAAACGACTTCAAGTATACATTAACTTAAGAAGCTCGCAGCTCATCGAGCCTCGGTTAAATGCCGGAAACGACTTCAAGTATATATTAACTTAAGAAGCTCGCAGCTCATCGAGCCTCGGTCAAATGCCGGAAACGACTTCAAGTATACATTAACTTAAGAAGCTCGCAGCTCATCGAGCCTCGGTCAAATGCCGGAAACGACTTCAAGTATACATTAACTTAAGAAGCTCGCAGCTCACCGAGCCTCGGTCAAATGCCGGAAACGGCTTCAAGTATGCATTATCTTACGCGGAGAGGAAGATTTATTTATTGAAAAGCTCATAGAGCGCCAGATAAATTTACAGGCCTTGAATTATTGTTAACTTTCGGTTCGGCTTGTGTAATGTAGTACGAGCGGCACTGGATGCCCGCGCTCGACGATTATTTATTTTTGTTTGAGAGAACACCTTTACTTTAACCATAAAGCGTAGAAGTTCTACTCTATGCTAAAAGCATTCATGACGCTCATCAAACCAGTCAGGATATAAATGATTGGTATTGCCGATAATCTCGTCTATAAGATTGGCCAACATTCGTTCTGAAGCCCAGTATCTTTTCAATATATTATGGAGACATTCGAGTTGTACTTTCGAACTTTTTAGTGGGTCGGCTCAAAAACAACACCGAAGGAGCACCGTCATCAGTGTGTTCGTACTCACGAAGTTCTGTGTAGAACTCATTCGACGAAGTTTCATCAATTGGTGACTTTGTGATTTCTGAACGGCACAAATCGCAAGGAAACTTGCGTATGCATCGATGAGCTATGTATCCGGCAAAGTAATTTATCGCGCAAAGTTCATAGCTCGGTATATTTGCCGTCTCGGTATGTTTCATGTTATCAGGCTCTTTAACGAGTTCCGCGCTCAGAGCCTCCATGGCATTTTCGACTTCGAGTGCTTCCTTATCGATATCGTTTTCAATGCAATCAACATGGGTGCTATCCGATGAATCGAAAGCCCCAGCGACGATTGTATTTGGCTGTATCAAGGCCATGCTTTCGAGGCACTGAACATTTCCTCTATTACTCGTACCGATATACCCAGTGGAAAGAATGTGTCTCAAGGACAAGCGGACCATTCTTGCCGGTGGATTTGGATTATGTCCACCTCGTTGGCGAAATTTTGAAAAAAGGTGTTCAACAGAATCTTGGTTGCACAGTTCGGCTGCCAGTTCGAATCCAGGGTACTTGTTTATTATAGTCCGATATGTTAAAAGAATAGACCGGGCGGTTAGTGGAAGTCCTCGTAATCAAGGCACTTTTTTCATGGTCGTTGAATTAGAAACATCGCCGGTGGACCTGTTTTTTTCCGGATCAGCAATAGTCCATTGAGTCGACCATTCAATAAATTTTTCAATCGTTTCCTCAATTTTGGGATTCCTATAAGAAAGTGGCCTTTTATTTGGGTTTCGGCATAAAAGCTTATAGGCATTGCACGCATCAATTACTGCGTTCATGCGCAGAGCAAATGATGCGGTATCTTGTCACGTTATACTGACAAGTCCATGCGGATCGTTTCCTGCGGTCGTAATCGCAGCTGAAAATCGGCGACTCAACATTTGAAATGCTCTCTTTACATTCATTGCCTGAAATGAGGATGGAAATAAATGTGCCTCCGTGATGTGAGAGAGTAAACGTGAGGTCGTACTGCACGTATCATATCGCCATGTATCGACGAAGTCTTCATAAGCTGCGATTACCTGACCATCACAGTACAGTAATTTGTGTGATCGCAGCGTACTTAAAAGACGTTTGATCAAATGTGGAAAATCAAACGAAGCTATATAATTCTGTCCTCCGCTAATAAAACAAGGGTTCTCCGTAGATACTCGCAAACAAGAATTAAAAAGCTTTTGGTTTACGGGACCCTGGTCGCACGTCAAAAGGACGACTTCAGCCCCACAATCATGCAGTCTGGCCAGGCATTCATCAATTAAAAGATGAATTTGTTCGCCAGTCACACCATTCCCCGGAAGGAAATATGCAAGTTGTTGTCGCCATGGTTGGCTTGCGTTTAAGCTATCTAGGCAAAACAATAAGGCGTTACGCGCCCGATCATCCTTTCGACCGAGTGCACCGAGATCGACAAGACCTTCTATACAATCAAACTTTTCGGAATATTCTTCGAATTGTTTGATTGCCATTTCGTCCCATTTTAGAGCGCAAATTCGATTTTCGGGGGATAGATCATTAATTTTTTCTTTCAGCTTCTGAAATATAAAATTGCAAAAGCCGGGTCTTACATCGACTTCAGCGATCCAAGTACGCACAGTACTTTCCGCTGGAAACATGCATCCTGCGCTTCTCAATCGTGTATACGCCGAAGCCGAGTAGTAATACAGCTGCTTTGAAAGATCTTTTTCCTCCTCGGTGTATAGAGCATTTCTGCGATGTAATTGCAACGTTATAAGCGTTTTCGCTGTCGGTGTCAAATCCTTCTGCTGATCTAGAAAATTGTTGACGGAGAGCTTTTTTGTCTTTTTGTAAGACGAGGATTCTTCGTTGTAACGAGCTTTAACTTTTGACGCAATTTTCTTATTATATTAATGCGTGATGCATTTTCCCTTTTTAAAATTCGGTTCTGTTTGCGCAAATTTGCAATTTCTTTATGGAGGTCAACAACATCCGAAGATTGCAATTCAATTTTTGACGGTTCAAGGACAGCCTGATTAGTGACGGTTGGCGGTTCTATTCTAATCCATATGCAATCGTCGTCGTCTGAATCGGCAAAGCATAACATTCTCTTCCTATATTTACGAACATGCTCCGCCATTCCATCATTCCTATGTATATTATTAGAGACTGATAGAACGCAGTGATATGGATCCGATCTAGATT
Source organism: Netelia fuscicornis (assembly GCA_946811545.1). Taxonomy (NCBI): domain Eukaryota; kingdom Metazoa; phylum Arthropoda; class Insecta; order Hymenoptera; family Ichneumonidae; genus Netelia; species Netelia fuscicornis. Next base: position 15,062,407 of record OX328013.1, on the reverse strand, counting down.
CGCTTCCATCTTGTTTTTCCACCGAGGTGGTGGTTGTCGATGTAATAGATTCGCGCGAAAACAACGGTATGCTTCCAGTGGAATGCAGGAAGCGACGTATTTTTGTCGATACAACTGGCATCGATTCGCCGATATTGTCATTATGAATTGACGATACAGATTGAACAACATTTAGCGGCAATTCCATAGAAACAATGTCACTAACCTTAACACATTCTTCAGAAAGACAAAGCTCACCGTTTGTGTTTCCGTCGTTCGAGACTGTACACGATTCTATCTTTGAACCATCCGGTACTGCTACAAAAGGTCGAGGGATCGCATTTCGCAAAAGATCGCCGGTACTATCACTTTTAAAGTCCGTAGGGCTGAAATGATCGGCGCACAGCCCTCTGTTCCGCAGAGTCCTTTCTGATAAAATCGACAAGTGTTGATTCCCTGTGGTAATATAACAATATTGAGGGTAATCAAAAAGTTACGTTTTTGATTCGAACAAATTACGGTAATTATTTATTATGCTTTTTTAAACTCAGTTTGTGATCTTCTGCATACATTAAATAAATATAAGTGAAATTTATTTAAAAAAAAAAACCTTTTTTATAGTAGAATAAATGGCAAGATGAATGGCTAACCGAAATTTTATTCTTCGTGGAAATCTTTCGTTTAATTCGTGGGTAATAAAAAAATTAATTTTGCTGTTAATCTGCATTAATGTCGTGTATTGTTAAGCGGACCCTTTCTTGATTTTGTATATTTTTCGAAACATGGCGGTTTAGAAAAAAAAATTATTATTTTCACACAAAATATTGTCATTCAAGATGCCTGAAGAAATATTCATTTTCAAACAAAAACGGGTACGTTCAATGGTAGCTATTACAATTTGAACAAATTTCGTGTACAAATTTTACATATCCAACTGTTTATGCACGAGTTATCGTCTCCATCAATTAAAAAAAGGTGGTTTCGAGAAAAACGCCATTCACATTGTAACTATTTTATTTCTACACTTACTCGAATCTAATGAAATATACTCGTATATCGTAATAACATATCTTTAAATAAGCTAAAAAAATTATAATAATTTTTTAAACAAAATTTGGTTCCGCCACTTTCAGGCACCTTTATTGGTAACCATATGCAAACATTTTGTAAAATATTTCGCCCTCTTAAGTTAATTAAAAAATGCATGAAACAAGCTTATATGAAAAAAAGCTTTAATTTATAAATGCAAATTATTGTTCAAGTGTTTTTCTTTTATATGCATCAAGGTTTAATGAAATAATACGTATATTATATTTTAAAAAATTATCGAAAGAATGTTTTTTGCACCTCCAAATCCATTAAAGAATCCAATTAAGATATTTAGCTATTTATTATCATAACTACGAGTATATATAAAAAAAAAAGCATAATGGAACGAATAGGTATCAATTTTTTCGATCGAGCGTGGTGTGGAAATTAGCGCTAGACATTGAACTACCGCTCGCTAGTAGGCAAATGACAATCGGTCACTATGCAAACATAATAATAAGTCACCGAGATAAATGTTAAAAGATCAATAAGCAGAGATGTCCCTTGATCAAGAAATGGAGCATCTGCAAGTGACGATGGAGGAGGTAGGAGAAACATACGTATAAAATCAGTTTTGTTGATCAATTTCATATTATATTAATATTGATTTATTTAATTATGTAACAATATTTGCTAAAAACATATTTGTGCTTTTACATTTTAGATCGCAGCCCATGAACATGGGAGATAAAAGCGAACCATGTCCGATCGCGAATTCGCCGTCCACCTCACATGAAGAATCAAAAAGTAAGTACAGTTTTTTATTGTCTTCGATATTAATTACGATTATAATAAATGTAACGATTATGTTATTTTTTGTTTCAGAAGACAAACCAAATTGGCGGTGGAACCGCCGTCGTAAACAAGGCGCTGGATTTAAAAAAAATAAAGCACACTTTAAATGGTGAGGAACGGGATCGGCAGACCACGGAGAACGGAAGAAGGATGATCCCGTCATCGCCACTATAATTAATGTAATGATGGATAGAATTTTAGAAACAAAAAAACGAAATTAATAAATATGAAACAAAATAAATTAAATAAAAACATTGATAATAAAAAATGTTAAAACAAATTATGTGTTGCAATTTTCTTTTCTTTCTAGATATTCTTGATCACAAATGACGCTGTGTTTATTTTTTTTGACGACAATAAGTGCGTGATATTAACAGCGCGTTAACCCCGTCCATTTGCAATTTGTCAAATACCTTCATCGTGTGCGTAGCGGTTAGTCTATCCAAAGCGCACAATAATCCGGCAAATATATATCGCATCGTTGCAGTAAATAAAAATAGCTTACCTGTGTTTTTTATCCAAATCTCAAAACGATAATCGTTACGTAATGGAAACCGATACAATCTCGATTGTGTACGTACTCTCGAATTATTACAGCCTCTATGCGCACAAAGATCTCTCATTTTTTCTACTGTATTCGGCTCCATAGCTAGATACTTTTTAAAAAAACATAAACTCTTCTTAATAAACTTTTTGTCACTTCACAAGAGTTTCGTTTATCCTTATTCTCAATTGAATTCACAAGTTACATCAAATGTCTGTGGTATAATAAAATAACAAATGACTGAAGGAAAAGGAAAATATTTACTACATTTAATTAACAACTCGACCAGCTTTATAGTTTTTCGCGGTAGTTAAGAAAATATACATATAATGAAGGCAGATTGGTCGATTGTTTATGCATGAGATACTGTAAAAGCTGAAAAATAAAAAATCATTCATGTCACGGCGTTCTCGCGCTGCTAGTCCAAGTCTCTTATTTTCGCAAAATTCTTTTATTCCGCAAAATAATATCCTGCTATAACAAGAAACATTGAAGACGTAGCTTCATGGAGCTAGATCGACCATGATAAATTATATTTCTTTCACATTATTTAATTTTGTTTAAAAAATTTCTAATTCGTCTAGGTATACAGATTTGATAGCTGAAAGAATAAAAAAGGTATCGGCGGCTTTACACAAGTTGTACATGCAGATCTTTAAATATTCCGCTCGCTCGGATCTCAGAACATTCGAGCAACGCGTACAAGCCTAGAAATATTGACATATATGTCATCATTGCAAGTCTGTCTCATTCACGGAAACATCCGACCGGCGTATACGGACCGCCAAATTATATATATATATATGATCCCTTCGCCATATATATGACTACCGTAGCTTGCGGCCAACTTAAGAGGCAGTGTTAGTTAGCGGAAATTTCAGACGGCTTCGGTAGTGCAGAGTTCGCAACATTTTGCTAAGCACTACCGCTGCCTACCGCTAGATGGCATGGCGCGCGTATGCTACGAAGCCTCAGTATGACACTTGACAAGACGGGGCAAGCGCCGAGGCCTCGTAGCGATAGCCAGCCGCCCGCATTTTCCCCGCACCGCCCCGCGGAGGGAATGAGACGGAGCGAAAACAATCGAGTCGCGCGACCAATCTCGTAGCTTTGGTCATGCATATTATGAGAATTGCTGTTTATAAAAACCGTTCACAAAATAATATGATTCTTGGAAAAGATATCTGGGTATACATACAAACCCATTCGGCAATATATATATATATATATATATATATATATATATATATATATATATATATATATATATATATATATATATATATATATATATATATATATATATATGATTTCTGATCAGAATATGTTCAGATATACATATATATCTATACATACATACACTATACATATATAGTCTCCTGTGCGGGGTTTTCCGTCCCCCATCAGGCGCGTCCCCAGGTGGCGGATAGGGGAATGCTCGGCAGATATGTCGGGTAGGTGGGAAATAAAATACTACCCGCGAACCAAAACGGAAACACTCTCCGCCTACGCCGGTGCCAAGCCCGGGACTCTACTTCGGTGGAGGAGGAGTGGCTAAGGGAAGGACCCTGAAAAAATACCTAACATGGAGAGGTTCTTGAATAAAAAGAAAGTTATGGTGCAGGGGGTCGGATCCCCAGTACCGGTGTCTGTTGTGGGTGCGTGCGCAGGCCCCCAGACACCGTCAGCAAGCGACTGCAAAGCTGTAGAGGTGGCACACTTGGCCTCTACAGCGGCTAATGCGACAAGTGCACCAACATCAGACGATGCCGGCACAGATAAGCCGCGTAAGCGGCTTATAAGCTCCAATGATCTGAGCTCATTCTGGGAGCTCATCGTCGAGAGCGAAAAGAAGGCGGAGGCGAGGCTCGCAGAAATGCGCAGCCTCGTCAAACTTATGACGGATGCGCTGAAAAAACAGCCGAACGTCAATAAGACAATCAAAGAGGGCCTCCCTAAGCTCATAGAGCATATGGAGGAACTCGAGGAGTGCCGGCAGCCGTTACGGCAGGCACACAACCTGCTCGAGCGGACGTGGACCGACGTCGTGCGTAATTCGCCGCCGCCCCCGCCCTGCTCGAGACAGGTCACACCGCAGGTTGCCCCGCCGCCAAATAAGGGCGGAAAAAAACGGCCGGCCACGAGCCCTCCGGAGCCTCCTGTTAAGGGGGCCCCTAAGAAGAAAAAGAAGAGCGACAAAAGCCCTAAGTGGGAAAAAGTCGAGAGAAAGAGCAAGAAGAAAAAGAAGAAGAAGAAAGAAGCGACGGCCCTTCCTCCTCCTCCTTCCTCCCAAAAGGCGACTAAGCCAAAAAAGAAGGCTGCTCCCTCAATGCCCGATGCCATCGTGCTGAAGCCGACATCGGACAAATCGTTTGCGGATGTGCTGAGCACAATCCGCAAGGGAGTTAACCCCGAAGCACACGGGGTTAACATAAAGGCGGTACGCCGAACAAGAGCGGGAGGGGTTTTGCTCGAGCTTGGGAAAGCAACACCCGAAGCAAGAGCAGCCTTTTCCGCTGCCCTTCAGACGGCCGTCGGAGAGAGCGGCAGCGTCGGGGAGCTGACCCCCAAAACCACTTTGGAGGTCAGGGACCTGGACTGCTGCTCCACGAAGGAGGAGGTAGAAGAGGCCCTTGTGAAGGCCCTGCAGAGCAAGTCAACGGCGCTGCAGGTACGGCTGACCCGGCCGAACACCCGGGAACAAGTCACTGCCCTCGTGACTATCGACGAGGCAGGGGCCAAGACACTTTTAAAGTCTTCCCGGGTAAAGATCGGCTGGGTAAATTGCCGAATAAGAAGGAGGGTGGACGTGCCCAGGTGCTTCAAGTGCCTGGGTTACGGCCACCAAGGTAGAAAGTGCACCGGTAAAGACCGAAGCAAGGCCTGTTACCGGTGCGGCGCAGAGGGGCACAGGGGGTCGGAATGCGAGGCCAGTCCCTTGTGTTTTCTCTGCGCAGAGGCCGGCGGCAAGCCTGATGCTTGTCGCCACGCAGCAGGCTCGGGCCAGTGCGGGGTATTCCGTAAAGCCCTAGCACTGGCCAAGCGCGGACGATGAAGAAGGTCCTCCAGGGAAACATGCATAGGAGCAGGGTGGCCGATGATCTGCTGGCCCAGATCAGTCTCGAAAACGCTGCAGATATCGTCCTCATCAGCGAGCAGTATCGAGACAGAGATGGGCCAGGTTGGTATGCGGACACCCTCGGCACGGCGGCAATCCACATCCCAGATTTAAGAAACTTTCAAGTTTCTGCCCATGGAGCGGGTAGCGGTTTCGTGTGGGTGAGGAGCGGCGGTGTTACATATTTCAGCTGCTACCTCACCCCCAACGAACGTATTGCGGACTTCCAGGCCAAGCTGGACGGCCTGGAGGACGCTGCCCGCGACATGGAGGGCGAGCTGGCAGTGGCCGGAGACTTTAACGCTAAAGCTCTGGAGTGGGGTGAACCCTGGCCAGATTCCCGGGGTGGACGAGTTCTGGACCTGGCGTCCAGGCTCGGGCTGGTTGTTCTGAACACCGGCTCGACGTCCACCTTCCGGAGGCCAGGGTATAGGGAGACCATCATCGACGTCTCCCTGGCGACGGAAGACTTGGCGCCCAGGGTGGAGGACTGGATGGTGATCGAGGACTTTACAGCCAGCGATCACCAATACATCACGTTTCGCGTGCGTGATGTGGCTCCAGTCCGGGCCAGAACATCTAAGGGCCCCGCCAGGTGGATAGTCGAGAAGATGGACCCCCAGAAGCTGTCTCCGGCCCTAATACGCGGCCAGCGAGCCTTGGAAGGATTGCCGGTCTCTGCAGGCGTTGAGCAAGTGGTGGACGTGGTGATGACCCACCTCCACCAGGCCTGCAGAGACGCCGTGCCGAAAGCCCGTACACGGGGAACCAGACGCCCCGTGTATTGGTGGACGGAAGAAATTGCGGAGATGAGGCGTGAATGTCTTCGATTACGAAGAGCTTCCCTTCGCGCCCGGCGCCGCGATCCCGACGCAGCCCCGAGCACTGCCGCCTACAAGGCGGCTAGAAAAGTGCTCCGCCGGACCATACAGAAGAGCAAGCACCGATGCTGGAAGAAGCTTGGGGAGGATCTTAACGAGGATCCTTGGGGACTAGGGTACAGACTGGTCCTCCGCAAATTAGGGGCGTTCGCTCAATGCGCCCCCAAAGATGCGGAGATCATCGGCCGCATAGTCGAAGCCCTCTTCCCCGATCACCCCAAGCTGCCGCGCCGACCTCGAACACCCGAGGACGCACCGCTCCCACTCTTTACAGAGGAGGAGCTAAGGTGCGCGGCGCGGTCCTTCAAAAACAAGAAGGCACCAGGCCCTGATGGTCTACCAGCAGAGGTGCTGAGAGCCGCGGTTGAAGGACACCCAACGCCCTTCCTCACCATGTACAACGCGTGCCTGCAAGCGGGGGCATTCCCTCTCCGCTGGAAGCAGGCACGGCTTGTGCTAATAGCAAAAGGTAAGGGAGGACCGGTAGACAGTCCGTCATCTTACAGACCCCTGTGCATGCTTGACACAGCCGGCAGGCTCCTGGAGAAGCTTCTTCGGCCTCGCCTCCATGCGGCAATACAAGCCGCTGGAGACCTTTCCGAGAGACAATTTGGATTCCGGAAAGGGAGGTCGACGATCCACGCTATCCAGGAGGTTGTCGCAGCTGCCAGGGGCACGGAGCGGGGGAACCATTACTCCCGCCCCGTCTGTCTACTGGTAACGTTGGATGTGAAGAACGCCTTCAACTCGGTACGGTGGAGCGACGCCTTGGGCGCGCTGGAGCGGGATTTCAGGGTCCCCAAGTATCTGTTTTGGATTTTGGAGGATTACCTGAAAGACCGCTCCCTAGTGTATGACACCGTAAATGGTCCGGTGAGCCAGGAGGTAACGGCTGGGGCAGCCCAGGGCTCCGTGCTGAGACCCGACATATGGAATACCACATATGACGGGATCCTACGTATGGAGATGCCTGAGGGCTCATTCCTGGTTGGGTATGCGGATGACATTGCCGCCATTATTACCGCGCGCAGCGTGGAGGCGGCACAGATGCTGCTCAACCAGGTGATGCGTCGGGTCCGCTCTTGGATGGGCGACCACGGCTTGGAGTTGGCGCTGGCCAAAACCGAGATCGTGCTGCTAACGAAAAAGCATATCCCACTGTTTCGGGATATGCGGGTAGGAGAGGCGACGGTCCAGACTAAGGCTTTCGTTAAGTACCTGGGGGTGAGACTTGATTGCAAGCTCACCTTCGGGGAAGAAATAATATCGAGAGCTGACAAGGCGGCTGCGGCGACGGCGGCGCTGAGCAGGGTGATGGCCAATATTGGCGGCCCCCGACCCTGCAAGCGTCGTTTACTGCTACGCACCGCCGAGTCCATAATGCTCTACGGAGCCGAAGTCTGGGCCGATGCGCTCCGGTACGAGAAGTACCGGAAGCGCATGGCTGGAGTGCAGCGGAGAGGGGCCCTCCGCATCGCCTGCTCCTACCGCACGGTCTCGGAGCCAGCAGCGTTAGTGGTCGCCGGGGTCATCCCTATTGACCTCCTAGCCCAAGAGCGGAAGTACGTCCACCAGGGCTTTCCTGAAATGGAGGACCGGGAAAGGAGAAAAGAACTTGCCAGAGCTCAGAGCCTGCAGCTCTGGCAAGAACGGTGGGAAGGGGACTCGCGGGCCAGATGGACAGCGAGACTTATCCCTCGTCCGGACACCTGGATAAACCGTCAGCATGGTGAGGTGAATTATTACCTCACCCAAATGCTGACGGGGCACGGGTATTTCCGGGCCTACCTGCACAAAATGGGTAAAGCCCGGGACCCGTGCTGTTTGTCCTGCGGATCCCCGAAAGATGACGCCCTCCACACCTTCTTCGAGTGCGAAGAATGGCAGGTGTGGAGGGCAGGAGCGGAGAGGAGGTTCGGGAGCATAACTCCGGATAACATCATCGGAGTGATGCTCCTGAGCAAAAGAGTTTGGGCGGAGGTGTCTGCTAATATAGAAGCAGCCCTCCGCCTAAAAAAGAGAGTTTTGGAGAGGGAGGAGCCCTGAGGGGCTAGGGCAATAGGCGCCACCCCGAAGTAATGCGATAAGCGGTTCCGGGGTGGCGCCCAGGAGTCACGGAGGGGGATTGTTTTAGCCGGTAGTCTCTTGCAGGACCTGATTGATTGTATTGAATCTTTGACATCTTTATAAGTCCCTGCAAGAGGAGTCCGGCACAAGGGGGGAGAGGGAAATGTTATGCTCCCTCCTCCTTAAGTGCGTAAATGCATTTTCAACCCCCTCCGGGGGAAAAAAAAAAAAAAAAAAAAAAAAATACATATATAGTCTGTATAATGGGATAATTTCTTTCTTTGAAGAATTATATTATTTTGTGAATATTTTTTATAAGCTGCAATGCTTTCTAATATGTGTAAAAAATGTACGAATGCTGACGAGATTCAGATGTGCAAACGGCAATCGGAAATTTTCGATCCTGTCTCAACTCGGCATGTTGCATTCGCCAAACATCTCTCTTGTGTACCGAAAATGCGATATCGGTGACTGACGACTCTGGTCAGCGAGAGTCACGTATACAAGCGTCAACAAATCTACGTAATGCCGAGTTTTACAATAAAATTCGCGACCGAGAATCGACAATTCTCGGTCGAGTTTCGCCTCAAATATTTTGGAGCAGGCATGTAATGTTCAGGCAATCTATAGAATATTGCGAGTAGGAAACTGACAACCGAGAATCGCAAATTCTCGGTCGATTTTTTACTCGAATATTTTTATTCGTCGAACGATGCTTGCTCCTAAAGCATCGTCGATGACGTATGGTCAACGTCAGCCGAGAGAGTGCGATCTCGGCGACTGACGGCTCTCGTCAGCGAGAGTCACGTATACAAGCGTCAACAAATCTACGTAATGCCGAGTTTGACAATAAAATTCGCGACCGAGAATCGAAAATTCTCGGTCGAGTTTCGCCTCAAATATTTTGGAGCAGGCATGTAATGTTCAGGCAATCTATAGAATATTGCGAGTAGGAAACTGACAACCGAGAATCGCGAATTCTCGGTCGATTTTTTACTCGAATATTTTTATTCGTCGAACGATGCTTGCTCCTAAAGCATCGTCGATGACGTATGGTCAACGTCAGCCGAGAGAGTGCGATCTCGGCGACTGACGGCTCTCGTCAGCGAGAGTCACGTATACAAGCGTCAACAAATCTACGTAATGCCGAGTTTGACAATAAAATTCGCGACCGAGAATCGAAAATTCTCGGTCGAGTTTCGCCTCAAATATTTTGGAGCAGGCATGTAATGTTCAGGCAATCTATAGAATATTGCGAGTAGGAAACTGACAACCGAGAATCGCGAATTCTCGGTCGATTTTTTACTCGAATATTTTTATTCGTCGAACGATGCTTGCTCCTAAAGCATCGTCGATGACGTATGGTCAACGTCAGCCGAGAGAGTGCGATCTCGGCGACTGACGGCTCTCGTCAGCGAGAGTCACGTATACAAGCGTCAACAAATCTACGTAATGCCGAGTTTGACAATAAAATTCGCGACCGAGAATCGACAATTCTCGGTCGAGTTTCACCTCAAATATTTTGGAGCAGGCATGTAATGTTCAGGCAATCTATAGAATATTGCGAGTAGGAAACTGACAACCGAGAATCGCAAATTCTCGGTCGATTTTTTACTCGAATATTTTTATTCGTCGAACGATGCTTGCTCCTAAAGCATCGTCGATGACGTATGGTCAACGTCAGCCGAGAGAGTGCGATCTCGGCGACTGACGGCTCTCGTCAGCGAGAGTCACATATACAAGCGTCAACAAATCTACATAATGCTGCAAGTCTGAAATTCTACAGATTCCTAGAAAAATAGGATCTACGTAAATCTACTCATTCTTTACATACTATTCATATTTTATATACGTTTTATACGTATTTCCCCTATCCTGAGTATATTTTGTGGTAGGGAAACGAATAAAGATAAATTGTATTGCCAAAATTATACGCTCTTTACCGAACCCTCTTTACTAAATTTCAGTAAATCTTACAATCTTTACTAAAATTTAGATGTAATTTACGTAATAGTCTGCACGAGACAAATACTAAATTATATTTTTCGATAACTTTTTGATGTGTAACCTAAGAAGCTCAAAAGAGAGATCTTAGGTTATTCTCAGATTTATTGTCGCATAAATAGAATTTTATTTGCATAAGTGTCGTGATATATACCTTTTAAAATATTCCTTTCTGGACGTGAATAAGCCCGTTTATCCTTTTTTTCGTCTTCTATTGCTTATTTTGTGTATATCAACACTCAGTCACTAATTATACTATTATTATTTACACTATGTATAGACTATATACTGTTTCGAACTAGTAAATTATAAATTACTGTTCGCCTGTAATAATAGAATTAGGACGTAATTACAATAGTACGCGTCTTTTTACTGACATGAGAGCAGCAAGCCCAATATACCACGCTACTCAGCTGCCGCGTCAGAAAATGACAGCGCGCTCATGTTTTGTTTTCTTCCGTCTCTCGATCACGCGGTGCGTAAATATGCCAACACATATATGCAGATGTGTTGGTGCATACATATAGTACATCGATTCGGTGATAGGATAAACTTCCGTTTAGAACATATACCCGATCGATCTAAAATTTGGTATACTTATGTATTTTGATGCGCTGATTAAGAATATCATACTCAAAATACCCGCAAATTCGATTTTCAAGGTCAAATCGACAAAAAATAAATTTTTTCGAGGTTTTTCGCTTATATTACGATAAATATAGATGTGAGAGAAAAATGTCTCGAACAAAAGTTATAGACCATGAAAAAGTTGATATTTTTTGTTCTATACATTTTTCGTGTACGACCAGTGGTTACAGAGAAAAATGCTAAAATTATCCCCAATTGGTACTTTATGCCAAAACTCCATTAGTTTCGATATAATAATCTACTCACGCATTTACCACGGGAAGGTTGGAGTTTGTTCTTAGAAGTGCATATTTTTTTGTTTTTTAATTTTTGTTTGTTTTTTAATTTTTTTTTTGTATTTGAAGTGTTTAAAATTTTTTGTATTTTTATTGTTTTACGCACACACACACACTCACACACACACACACATACGCCCACGCACACACACACACCCACACTCACACAAACACACACCCACACACACACACGCACGCACACACATGCACGCACACATACACACACCCACACTCACACAAACACACACCCACACACACACACGCACGCACACACATGCACACACCCACACTCACACGCACACACACCCACACACATGCACGCACACACCCACATACATGCACACACACACACACACACACACACACACACACACACACACACACACACACACACACACACACATACACACGCACACACATGCACGCACACACATGCACACACACCCACACATACGCGCGCGCACGGACACACACAGAAATACACAGCGGACACACACACATGCAAACACACAGACACACTGGTTCAAATACCCCGTATTCCTAACACATTACTTGAGGTGCCCCACGCCGACCCTACTTCTCGTCGCATCTTCCTCTTTGCCGGATATTATCTGGAATACCCTGCTGTGCTCGAGATACGTCGAATCTGCTCCAAAACATTCTTGCTACCACCGCATAAATCCACTGCCTAAATCCCAACCATATTCTCGGTGCGTTGTACAAGTTTGGTTATCGCGATTGCTAATTTGACCCGTCCACACCTTGTACGATGGAACGCGTATATAACATCTTTAGTTTGAGCGGCATTTTCCGAGATCGCGAAACTACCCTTGAGTGGTTGCGTGATATCGGTTTGATTCCCCGAGAAAGATATTGTCGCACCCATAAAAAGCCCATGGTCCTGTATGAATCGATGCTGGAATGCGGAAAGTTTATTTGCCAAAAAATCGGCAAATATAATCATTCGGCAACCGTGGCTGAAAACACGTGGTTCGAACGATGCCATGTTTCTCCAGCTTGTGTCATGCTTATGACCTATAGTTTTGCTGTTGACTTAAGTTTCCAACAGACAATCCGCGAATGTAGCGTGGTGGAGGGCCAGCAGCTGTCGACGGAAAGTGTTGCCGATCGCTTTTCCTTCTGCCGAGAGGTGTGTATGGTCGCTCTTGATCAAGAGTTTGATGCTGAAGGGAAAATAGGAGGCATTGGCGAAATTGTCGAAATCGACGAATGCAAGATCGGCCGCCGCAAATACGAAAGAGGGCGCGTTGTCGAGGGATCGTGGATTCTGGGTATGATCCACAGAGGCCACGCGGAAAATTATCGGCTGGAAATATGTCCCGACAATAAACGAGACGCTGCGACTTTGTTGTCGCTCATTGAAAAGCACGTCGTGGTTGGGACAGAAATCCATACGGATTGTTGGAAGGGGTATGCCAGCTTGGAAACACACGGGTATCCCCATAAAACTGTGAACCACAGCGTCGAATTTGTTGATTCGGCTACCGGGGCACATACGCAAAATATTGAATCATCTTGGCGTTGGATGCGTCGGTCACTTGCGCGCGGGGGCGTTCGCTCAGACAATGTGGCCGATCACCTCTGCGAATTTTTGTGGCGCCGTCGTGTTAAGAAGATGAAGGTCGACCCTTTCACGCAAATGATTGAAGATATAAAGATATGCTATCCCGGCAAAAATAATTGAAGTGCTCTGTGCGTGTGCGTGTGTGTATGTGTGTCTGTGGGCGTGTGCGTGCGTGCGTGTGTGTGTGTGTGTGTGTGTGTGTGTGTGTGTGTGTGTGTGTGCGTGTGTGGGTGTGTGTGTGTGTGTGTGCGTAAAACAATAAAAATACAAAAAAATTTAAACACTATGGAAAAACCAAAAAAAAATATAAAAAAATTAAAAACGAAAAAAAAATTAAAAACAAAAAAAAAATTAAAAAACAAAAAAAAATAAAAAACAAAAAAATATGCACTTCTAAGACCAAACTCCAACCTTCCCGTGGTAAGTGCGTGAGTAGATTATTATATCGAAACTAATGGAGTTTTGGCATAACATACCAATTTGGGATAATTTTAGCATTTTTCTCTGTAACGACTGGTCGTACACGAAAAATGTATAGAACAAAAAATATCACCTTTTTCATGGTCTATAACTTTTGTTCGAAACATTTTTCTCTCACATCTATATTTATCGTAATATAAGCGAAAAACCTCGAAAAAATTTATTTTTTGTCGATTTGACCTTGAAAATCGAATTTGCGGGTATTTTGAGTATGATATTCTTAATCAGCGCATCAAAATACATAAGTATACCAAATTTTAGATCGATCGGATATATGTTCTAAACGGAAGTACACCCCGGTGATATGTAGCGTTGCGGCACGCGCACGGTACGCGACTGCTCGTGTCTTCCTCTTGCCGCACACCGAAAACAGAGACAGGCCCGTGAACCGATCTCAACGCTTCGTCTACATATACAGGGTGGTCCAAGCAACTTACGCAACGTCATAATTCTCAAAGTATGGGTGGAACAGAAAAATGGTATATACAAAAGTTACATGATTTAGAAGGATGCACTACATAGCGGATAAATTTGTTTTATAGGTCGAGGCATTTTGAAGATTTGAAGGACAACTCTGTTTTTTTATATGAAAAAAAAAGTGAAATTGTTCGCTAGGTATTACGTTTAGGACTAATAAAGGCCAATACTTTTTTACTCGGAATTCGATTCTCTACCATATTTTGCTGTAAAACATATTGGTTAAAAAAACGAAGTTGTCCTCCAAAATTTCGAAACGCTTCGACCTATAAAAAAATTGATGCAGTACGTACTCTTTTGTGTATAACATTTTTTTGGGCAACGAATACTTCGGAAATTATAGCGATATACACGATGCGTGAACCACCGTATATATATATATATATATATGGGGCATTGTACGGCAAATTGTAAACCTTTCAGTTTTTACATGTCCGATTTAAAAAATTTTTTTTTATATTGTAGTATTTATTGAAAGATGCCTTCATGATTTTGTTTGAATTTTTTTTGGCGACCCGTTTTCAACATACCGATTTTTCAAAAATGACGTTATTTCACGTCCATAACTTTGCGAAAAATTTGCTAAATTGGACGAATGTTTTGAAATTTTTCTTTTTAAACGCACGTTCGATAAAAAAATATCAAACAAAATTTTCAAATCGTATTTCTATAAGATTTTCATGTAAATTGTTGATTTATAAAAAAAACACGTACTGATCGAGTTTCTTGAAATTTTGTTGTAAAAAACTGTCATTCATTCCACAACTCAGGTGGATAATGGCACAACGATGGAATCCATTTTTTCCATTTTAAAAATTCCATATTTTAGTTATCCGTGTTGAAAATAAATATTTTCAGGCTCACGAGCAACCATCATTGTTATGTATGAAATTAAATAGATATATCTTAATCATATGACGATGGGCGATTATTTTTATTTGAATATACCACAATATATGATTGGTGCAATTATCATTTGGTTCTTTTTTTTGTCGATATCTAAAGGACAAATCTGATTTTGAAAGAATTTGTGTATACATACATCAACCATATTCCTGATATTTGTTCTTTAGTTATCGATAAAAAAAGAACCAAATGATAATTAATCAAATAAAAATAACCTGCCATTGATTAAGATATATCAAATCACCGGCAGGTGAGCCTGAAAAAAAGAAATATTTATTTTCAACACGGATAACTAAAATATGGAAATTTAAAAATGGAAAAAATGGATCCCATCGTTATGCCATTATCCACCTGAGTTGTGGAATGAATGACAGTTTTTTATAACAAAATTTCAAGAAACTCGATCAATACTTGTTTTTTGTAAATCAACAATTTACATGAAAATCTTATAGAAATACGATTTGACAATTTTGTTTCATATTTTTTTTTTATCAAACGTGCGAATAAAAATTTCAAAACATTCGTTCAATTTGGCCTATTTTTACAAAGTTATGGACGTTAATAATGTCATTTTTGGAAAATCGATATCTCGAAAATGGTTCGACAAAAAAAATTGAAAAAAATCATGAAAGCCTCTTTCAACCAATACTAGAATATAAAAAATTTTCAAAACAATCAGATGCAAAAGTTAAATGGTGTCCGGTTTGACCTGGAATACTCCGTATATATACACGCTCATACCAAAAAGTATACGTACACCCAAATATATACGAACACATGTGCAAAAAAGATATTTTTTATTTCGAGAAGTATATTATTTTATGAAAATCTATACTAATATTATAAAGCTGAAGAGTTTGTTTGTTTGTTTGTTTGTTTGTTTGAACGCGCTAATCTCTGGAACTACTGGTTCGAATTGAAAAATTCTTTTTGTGTTGGATAGACCATTTATCGAGGAAGGCTTTAGGCTATATAACATCACGCTGCGACTGATAGAAGCGAAGAAACAACGGAAAATGTGGAAAAAACGGGGATAATTATTCATTTTTGAGGGCTTCCGTTGCGTGCGCTGCGAAAACGGTTCAAGATACCAAAAAAATATGTATGAAAGAATTATTCCTCTTAAAATGATCTAAAAAAATGTCCGCGACAGTATATGTCTATCTTTTAAGATTAACTTACTAGAACCGTTTTTATGCGAATCAAATTTAGCCAATTTTTACCGATTATTTGTTAGAGTTGTATCAACATAATAATATAATCTTTATCCAAATAAATGTGTTGTTGATTAAGAGTATTTAATTGTGAACAAAATTTTCTTTGACATCACTTAATTTCAATGAACATCTTAGAAGATATTACAATTTTAAAATAACTCTGATATAAAATCCACACGCGCCGCAAGATGTGCAAAAAACATGACGCTGCGCCTGGCCTGCGGGCGAGGAAAGGCGTTGCTTACGGGCGACGCGGAGGGGGGTGTAGCTCTATGAGGTACCATGCCGCGCGGCCCAGACGCGCGGTCGGCTCCCTTCTGAACGGTTGTATGCAGCGTTGTTTTTTTTGTGATATAATATCGTCGTGTAATAATACTTTTAAAATAGTATTTCATTTTGTTTTAAGGATAATATTTTGGTTCTAATAATTTCACAATTATTAACACTTTTTTTTTAGTTTTGATGTACATAATTAATTGTAAGTAGGCGTCATAGTTTTCTTTATAGTATTGTTTGTTTTAAGAATAGTATTTTGTTTCTAATAATTTAAGAATAATTAACAGTTTTTGTTTGTTTTGAAAATAATACCTTTAAATAGGTATCATCTACATAATTATTCTTATTAGGTTAGGTTTTAGTTTAAGCATACGGTTAATTTACCTTATTTTCGTTTTACTGTAATTGTTTTGGTATATATTTGTTTTTTTCTTGATTACGAGTTACGGTTTGGTTAAGTTTTCATTTCCTACGTTCTTTCTTCGTCACTATAATGCCTAGAAAAAGAACTCAGCTTTCTCGGCAGACTGCTACTGCAAAGCGGCTGCGAGTTTTGCGCAGCAATGAAACAGAGGATGAAAATATGCATAGGTTAGCTACTCAACGAGCAATCAGTGAACAAAACCGTGCTAATGAATCGATCGTTGAACGTTCGCAGCGTCTAGCCTCACAAAATTTCCGGACTTCGGCAAACCGACAACGAGAATCAAGCGCTGAACGTTCTCAACGTTTATCCTTACAAAATTCCCGAACTTTGATAAACCGAGAACGGGAATCAAGCGCTGAACGTTCTCAACGTTTAGCCTCACAGAATTCTCGAACTTTGGTGAACCGACTACGAGAATCAAGCGCTGAACGTTCTCAACGTTTAGCCTCACAGAGTTCTCGAACTTTGGTGAACCGACTACGAGAATCAAGCGCTGAACGTTCTCAACGTTTAGCCTTACAGAGTTCTCGAACTTTGGTGAACCGACTACGAGAATCAAGCGCTGAACGTTCTCAACGTTTAGCCTCACAGAGTTCTCGAACTTTGGTGAACCGACTACGAGAATCAAGCGCTGAACGTTCTCAACGTTTAGCCTCACAAAGTTCTCGAACTTTGGTGAACCGACTACGGGAATCAAGCCCTGAACGTTCTCAACGTTTAGCCTCACAGAATTCCCGAACTTTAGCTAATCGCGATCGGGAATCAAGCACTGAACGATCCCAACGATTAGCACAGCAAAATACACGATCAGCAAGAAATAGAACTCGCAGGAAACTTAATTTATTAAATGCTGCATTTGCTTATGATTGTACCCTTGACTATACTGAGCTAAATGATATTGATATTGGCAGAATGGATAAAATATGCAACTTATGCCAAGCAAAAAAATGGGCGACTGAAGCTCCTGGACTATGTTGTAGTGGTGGCAAAGTAAATATACCTATAATTCCGGAACCAACTGCAGTTTTAAAAGAACTGCTATCAGGCTCACATCCATCATCAAAGCATTTCTTAAATCACTCAAGACAATATAATACACTATTTCAAATGACTTCATTTGGTGCCAAGGAAATTCGTGAGGGAAACTTTATGCCCACTTTTAAAGTCCAAGGGCAAGTTTATCACTTGATCGGTAACTTACTTCCAGCTGAAGGAGCACAACCCGAATTTCTGCAAATATATTTTGTTTCCCATGCAGATCAGGTATCCTTGCGCTCAAATTTAAATCCAAGCTTGCAAATCGATCTTATCGACGTTCTCCAAACATATCTTCACGATCATAATACGTACATTCAAAGTTTTAAATACAATTTAGAAAATAGACCACCGAATGACTTAAAACTTATTATTCATGCTGATGTGAAACCTCCTAACGAGCATCGAGGTCGGTATAATGTGCCAATAGTAGATGAAGTAGCTGTTCTTTTGATAGATGAAGACAAAGGTCCCCGAGATATTGTTTTGACTGCGAGAGATGGTGGACTTCAACGAGTTTCTGAAATTCATAGATCTTATGATCCACTTCAGTATCCTTTACTGTTTCCCTTTGGTAATGACGGATACTGTATAAATATTCCACAGCAAAATACTGCTGCTAGATCTAAAACTGTATCATGTATGCAATTCTATGCATTTAGACTCATGGTGAGAATACATGACTTTAACAGCATACATTATTTCAAAGGATTATTTAACCAATATTGTGTTGATATGGCGGCCAAAATGATTTCTGAGAGGCTTGATTTCATCAAAAGAAATAAAAAAAAATTGAGAGCAGAAGAGTACATTCATTTAAGAGATGCCGTCGTAAATGATGGACATATAAACGCTTCTAATATTGGTCAGCACGTTATATTGCCGTCGTCATTTACAGGATCCCCCAGATTCATGAATGAAAAAAGTCAAGATGCCATGACATATGTCAGGAAATTTGGAAGACCTGACCTCTTCATTACATTTACATGTAACCCCGAATGGCCAGAAATAAAAAGTGAGTTATTGCCCAATCAACATTCTTATGATAGACATGATTTAATTTCTAGGGTATTTCATTTAAAACTCAAGAAAATGATAGACCTATTAACGAAGAAAAATATTTTTGGCCCATCGAAAGCCTTTGTTTACAGTGTAGAATGGCAAAAAAGAGGTTTACCTCACGCCCACATTTTATTGTGGCTGGCTAACAAAGTTCAACCAGATTCTATAGATGCAATAATATCGGCAGAAATACCTGACATACAACAAGATCCGATTCTTCATAATATTGTCATAAAAAATATGATACATGGTCCTTGCGGATTTCATAATCCTGCATCACCATGTATGAAAGAAAACGTTTGTTCTAAAAAGTTCCCTAGGCATTTTATTTCGGAAACACAAACGGGGGATGACGGTTATCCAACCTACAGACGCAGGTCTCCAGATAATGGTGGAAACACAGCTATAATTCGTGTAAAAGGTACAGAAATGAGCGTGGATAATCGTTGGGTGGTTCCCTATAATCCACTGCTATCACGAATTTTCAATGCACACATTAACGTAGAGTTTTGTCAATCGGCCAAAGCTATTAAATACATCTGTAAGTATATTCATAAAGGTTCTGATCAAGCCACATTTTCGTTACAAAGTAATAACGATGAAGTAAAAAAATATCTAAATGGTCGCTATATAAGTTCCTCGGAGGCGTTTTGGAGAATTTTCCAATTTTCTATTCATGAACGTTTTCCGGCAGTAGTTCATTTAGCCGTTCATTTGGAAAATGGACAAAGAGTATATTTTTATAATAATGATGAAAATCTCCAAGATCGTGTGAACAATCCTTCATCAACGACACTTACAGCGTTCTTTGATCTCTGCAAAAGCGACGATTTTGCAAAAACCCTTTTATATCACGAAGTTCCCCAGTATTACGTTTGGCAAAGAAATTCATTTTCTAGAAGAAGACGCGGGCAAGATGTTGAGGGATATCCCGGTGTAAAAAAAGACACAACTTTAGGCCGTGTTTATAACATTCATCCAACTCAAACTGAATGTTTTTATTTAAGAATGTTATTGCAATATGTTCGCGGTCCAATGTCATTTCAACATCTAAGAACCGTGAATGGTGTTATTTTCCAAACGTACCAAGGCGCTTGCAAGGAATTAGGTTTACTGGAGGGAGATGAACATTGGCAAAATACCATGTCCGATGCTATCATATCCGAGCCAGCTACAAAATTAAGAGAATTATTTACCACTATCCTTATATTTTGCCAACCATCTGACCCCTTAGAGTTATGGAATAAATTTCGTGATGCTTTATGTGAAGATATATTAAACAGAATGCGTAATGAGAATCAGGATATGACATTAGCATATAATGATGATATATACAATGATGGACTAATCATAATTGAAGATAAAATTCATGAGATTTCAGATAAATCCCTAACCGACTTTGGGCTTCCTGCAGCAAAAAGAAATAATTCGCTTCTGGACCCGTTAGAAGTAGCGTTGCGAAAACCATATAACATAAATGAATTAAATGAGTATATCACACAAAATGAACCAAGATTAGTTAATGACCAGGTGACAACGTATAATTGTGTCATGAAAAGTGTTCGTTTTAATGAAGGAAGAATTTTCTTTTTGGATGCTCCCGGTGGGACCGGCAAGACGTTCATCACTAATCTTATATTAGCAAAAGTAAGGTCTCTAGGAAAGCTAGCCTTGGCAGTGGCGTCATCAGGTATTGCTGCAACCTTATTAGCAGGTGGACGCACAGCTCATTCCACTTTTAAACTGCCCCTAACTGTGACTTTAGAGAAAGATAGCGTGTGCTCTATATGCAAAAATGGCCCTTTGGGGAAAATTTTACAAGACGTCAGTCTAATAATCTGGGACGAATGTACCATGATACATAGAGCTCACGTAGAAGCTCTAGACAGAACTCTTAGAGATCTTAGAAGCTGTGATAAAATCATGGGTGGCATTACTGTTATGTTTGCTGGGGACTTTCGCCAAACTTTACCGGTAATAGTAAGGGGAACTAGAGCAGACATTGTGAAGGCTTGCCTTAAAAGTTCTCCATTATGGAAATTTGTAAATATTTTAAAATTATCGACAAATATGAGAGCACATTTGGGGGGAGGTAGTATAACTTTCCCTTCAAAATTACTTTCTGTAGGAGACGGGAAAATACCTCATTCTAATAATAAAATTGAAATTGATTGCGATTTAGGAGTAAAAGTTGGTAACATCGAGGAATTAGTAACCAAGGTATACCCTGACATCAGCCAAATAGAAAACAAGGACCATCAATGGATTTGTCAAAGAGCAATATTGGCGGCAAGAAATAATAGCGTTGACGAAATAAATGATATAATTTTGAGTAAACTCCCAGGAGATATTGTAACCTACACATCCATTGATACCGTGATGGATCAAGAAGATGTAGTTCATTACCCACAGGAGTTCCTCAATTCCTTGAACCCAAGCGGCCTTCCCCCACATTCTCTTAAGTTAAAAATAGGTGCCCCAATAATTTTACTAAGAAATCTCAAACCACCAAATTTATGCAACGGGACCCGACTTCAAGTAAAATTTCTGCGCAATAACGTCATCGTTGCAATAGTTTTGACTGGTCCAGCAGTTGGTCAAACAGTCCTCATACCCCGCATCCCAATGATACCCAACGACTTACCTTTCAATTTTAAAAGAATACAATTTCCGCTTAAATTATCTTTCGCAGTCACAATAAATAAATCACAGGGGCAAACATTCAAACACGTGGGGATCGATTTACGCCAAGACTGTTTTTCGCACGGCCAGTTATATGTCGCGTTATCAAGATCGGGTTGTGGCGAAAATCAATATGTTCTTCTGCCAGAAGATAATAAAACAAAAAATGTAGTATATGCAGAAGTTCTTTAAAATAATTAAATTAACTTAAAAAAATGTACAGATATAGTTTGGAACTCGAAAAAAAAAAAACATAGGTTTTATCCTGACAATTCTGCGCGAACTAGACCATTCCGAAAATTCCGCAAGAACGGGAACTATGTGGGAAGAACCAAAAATCTGCCGGAAGTCACTATTCCACGCGGACGAAGTCGCGGGCAAAAGCTAGTCTTTCATAAACTGCAACTCACTCCGTCGATTTTCGCCGGCGCAAGTTCTCAGCGACTAGCGTCGTCTTCTCCCCCCCCCCCCCCCCCCCCAACGTGAAAACACGGTACATACAAAATTTTCAAAAATCTGTATTGTAAAAATATATCACAGAACATAAAATACAAATCATAATTATTGCATGTCAAAATTTATAACAATTTGCTAACACAATAAATCGTCTAATGATATGTTTTGAGTCGTGAGTGTGAAATCAATAACATTTTACAACACACATGGAGCGGAATTTCAGTTACTGAATAAAAAAAATGAACGAACGTAATTCTGAAGAGAAATATGTATGCCGAGAATAAAAGATCGACGAAATAAAATTTTTAATATAACGAAAATCAAAGCAAGACAACCGTTGAAAAAAAACAATTTATTTACGACAAAGCATTTAGAAACGATACTTTTTTTTATTTTCAATCGAAATTGTGTTTTTTACTAGTTTATTTTTCGTTCGACAATTTCTCTTCAGATTCTTTTATGTTCAAACGGAATATTTGTATTTTTTTCGTTCGTTATTTATCTTACAAAAATTATTTTTCCATAATCCGGGAGTGGTGTAAAATTCATTCCTTGCATCTTCGACGTATTACGAATAATAAAACATTGTATACATTGTAAGTATTCGCTGAAACGCATAGCGATTCTGCGAACCGAAAAAAAAGAAGCGCGGCGTACCTACCCCGCGCACCGCGCGGCGGCCCATGCGACAAACGACACTGCTCCTGCTCATCAGTCTTTGGATAAACGCCGATCGTGAATCATGGGACCAAAAAAAAATAGTGAGTGTCTCATCGATAGTGAAATATTGCGTGTGATTTGTTTACCGTTTTGTGCTGAACAGTGTTGTGAATTGTGTTTTTTTCATAAAATAAAATTTTGGGTGCATTGTTTTATGACCACGATTTCGTTTTCTTTGAGTGTTGTGCTTCGTTATCGCGATAAATATGGTGTACGCGTGAAGAATCGGTACTCGGCGCAACGGTCACGGTTATTTGTCGTCATCGCACCGCACGTTATGCGTATAGGTATCAATACAATTTAATTTTCTCAAAAAAGCGATAAATATCTCAAAAAAGGGAATTCTTAATTTTTTTATGATGCATATAATTGTTAAAAAATTTACTCAATATTGTTTGATTTTGTGTTGTATTGTTTATTTAATGTGGAAGCAGTGCGTAAGATATCTCAAACTTTATTTGAAGGTAGACGGTATAATTCCAAACAAAAGTTGCAAATATACATTACACATATTTTCAATAGTTTACGAGATATAAATTTTCAAAGTTGGTCTAATTAGAGCGCGCCAAGAAGCGTTGGAGCCGCCCGTTCCCCGCCATACCTGTAGAGACAGCGCAGTGTATCAAGCATCGGCTGGTGTCGCGGGTGCGAGGAAGGAGGACGAGCCCGTCGCTGCCCGTGCTCCCCGCGCCACAAGCCGATGCTTGATACACTACGCTATCTCTACGGCTAGGGCGGGGAGCGGGCGGCTCCAACGCTTCTTGGCGCGCTCCGACTAGACCAACTTTGAAAATTTATATCTCGTAAACTATTGAAAATATGTGTAATGTATATTTGCAACTTTTGTTTGGAATTATACCGTCTACCTTCAAATAAAGTTTGAGATATCTTACGCACTGCTTCCACATTAAATAAACAATACAACACAAAATCAGACAATATTGAGTAAATTTTTTAACAATTATATGCATCATAAAAAAATTAAGAATTCCCTTTTTTGAGATATTTATCGCTTTTTTGAGAAAATTAAATTGGATTGATACCTATACGCATAACGTGCGGTGCGATGAAGAAAAATACCCGTCGCCGTTGCACCAAGTACCGATTCTTCAAGCGTAGACCATTATTATCGCGATAGCGAAACACAACACTCAAACAAAACGAAACCGCTGTCATAAAAAAAACATAAAACACAACATTTGTTTACATGAAAAATACACAATACTACACAATTGTTCTTCAAAATAAAATATATATGGGGCATTCCACGACAAACGGGATAGTTTCAAAATCTTTTTTTTTCTTTTTTCAATTTGGTTGATGTTGTTTAGTGCCCATCGAAAAAATGTTCGTCGTAAATTTTGAGATTTTTTTGATTACCCGTTCAAAGATATCGGATTTTCAAAAAAAAAAAATTTAACGAATTCATAAAAATCAAATAATAATAATAATAATAAGTTTTCTATATTTTAATCAATTTGGACTATTATTATGCGCAAACGGTAAAAAAAAAGTAATTTTTTGGAAAATCCGATAGTGATATCTTTTCAACGGGCAATAAAAAAATCTCAAAACTTACTACGAACAATTTTTCGATGCACATTAAAAAATGTCAAAAACTTGAGAAAATAGAAATAACGTTTCTAATTTTTGTTGCAGCCAATTATTATACGTCGGCAAAACAGGCCAAACGGGCTGCGCCGGCTGGGAGAAATACACAAACACCGAAATTTGTAAGTTGATATTGAATAGTATTTTATAGAAACGCCGATTATCTAATATAATATGGATTTATGTTTTCAGACCACACAAAAACCCGCAGATTGGCCTATGCTGCCGACTCCGCCGCAGCAGCAACAACAACAGCCGCAGCAACAACAACAGCCGCAGCAACAACAACAACAGCCGCGACAAAAACAACAGCCGCAACAACAACAACAGCCGCAACAACAACAACAGCCGCAACAACAACAACAGCCGCAACAACAACAACAGCCGCAACAACAACAACAGCCGCAACAACAACAACAGCCGCAGCAACAACAGCAACAGCCGCAGCAACAACAACAACAGCCGCAGCAAGAACCACAACAGCCGCAGCAACAACAACAACAGCCGCAGCAAGAACAACAACAGCCGCAGCAAGAACAACAACAGCCGCAGCAACAACAACAACAGCCGCAGCAACAACAACAAGAACCGCAGCAACAACAACAACAGACACAGCAACAACAACAGCCACAGCAACAACAACAACAGCCACAGCAACAACGACAACCGACAGAAGCACCCGAACTCGACGCAGACAATAAACAAGTCGAAATTTTACATTTACAGACCATGATTAACCAACAGACAGAACAGATTCAAAATTTAGAGCGTCTCGTCCACGACCTAATCCATAAAAAAAAAATGAAAGACAAGGTCGTGGACGAGAACGAGGACAAGGACGAAGACGAGGACAAGGACGAGGACGAGGACAAGGACGACGACAAGGACAAGGACAACAAGGACAAGGACAAGGACAACGAGGACAAGGACAAGGACAACAAGGACAAGGACAAGGACAACAAGGACAAGGACAACAAGGACAAGGACAAGGCCATGGCCTACCGCATAGTGCAGAACGCATCGTAAGTTCTGTATAAAGTTTACTTTTTTTTACAATGAGATAAATAATATTTGTTTTTATTTATTTCAGAACATCGAGAATGCCGTCGAAGAGACGATAAAAAGGCTTTTGCCGGCGGGACCAGCAGCAGCAGCACCACCACCGCCACCATATACAGTGCCATATGCATGGCCATCGCCGCACGCATATATGCCGGGGTCCTATTACGGGCGACCCCCATATTGAAAAGTGTTATACTGTAACAACTTATTTATTATTTGATTAAAATTTTTATGTGTTCAATGTTTATGTGTGTAATGTTCAATGATTCTCGTACTTTCATTTTATTTGTCTTGTCATCGATAAATACTTCTTTAATTTCCGTACTTGCACGATTTGCATAATAACATATTTCCCTGCTGTCGCTTGGTTATCCTGACTAATTATTGACTGCTTTTTATTTTCGGTGACGCCAAGCGTCTCCGTCTTCTTTTCGCGATCATGATTCTTTTCTGTTATGCTTTCACCCTCTCCTTCTGATTGCGTTTTAATAACATATATGTAAATCTGATTATTTTTTTCGACGGTTACCATTCTCTCCGTCAATCCACGGTGGAAAGAGATCAGCCTGTGTGGAACTACAATGTCCCTTATCTAATGATTTGTAATTTAGAATAGCGTTATTCGCTATCCAATCGTGACCGAAAATCATTTTTTCCGATAAACGAGGTACTACCAAAAATGTTGAACTACACATAATGACAACAATGAATACCTGGAGCAAGATTTGTCGGCGAATATGCGTAGCTTTACCACCAATAGCGATGACTACATAAGCATTTACAACCGGCAATTCAGGAATTTTACATGCCGATGAGACTTCTTGCCAAAACCTTTCTGATACACATGTAGACTGACTGCCGGAGTCTACTAGCGCTGAACATTTGATACCATTTGTTTGAATTTCTACGGACAAACTTTTCGACATTTCCTTATCATTGGACGCTTTTGTTATCTCCTCACTCGGCGTTTGAATATCTTTCGATAGGTCCTGATTGAAATCGTACATCGTTCGACACTCTAACGGACCTACTTTTAGCGTGTCGTATTGTAGTTTAAATTATTTTCATGACTTCTCCTATCAGTATTATTTACATTCGTGTCCCTTTCAAAATTAGGCGGGGGATAACGGGTATCTGGTAAATTCTGACTAATATAATTCGCGTCGCGATAGTTTTGTTGACGATAAACGTATCGTCCTTGACCATACTCGTTTCCTTGTCTATACGGCGGGGACCTGCGATGTGTTCTGTTGTTTTTGTTTGGATATGATTGTGATGGCCGGTCGCCAAATTGTATCTGCTGTACACGGTTATTGTTTCGGTATATCCCTTGATTTCATTGAGAATCCCAAGTATTATATTTTCTTTCGAAATCGCGTTCCTTTTATACGCCATCCAACCGTGTTAATGCCTGCGACATTGACTCTATATTATATTCGGCCGAAGCTAATGTTTCTCTCACGCGACTCGGGAACTGCTGGACGATCGTGAATATTGTTTCGTACGTTGTGAGCTCGGGCTCGAAATATTTCGCGGCTCTCATCTGCGTGTAAAAATAATCTTGGAAACTTCCGTCGTTGTTGCGATATCGACGAGAAAGCCATTGATTTTTTAGCTTGACTCGAATGGAAATAGAATAAAATTCGTTCAAAAATGCTTCGCGAAATGCTCGGTAATTTCTGAATGTTCGGGTACCTGAATTGATCCATATCTTAGCTCTACCGTCTAATAGATTTTCAGCGACTAACATTTTATGTTCCTCTTTCACATTTTTGAATTGATAGTATTTTTCTAATTCTGTGAGGAATTCATTTGGGTTACAACGGTTTTCGTCACTAAACTTTGGTGGTTTTATGTCCAACTGCAAATACTGTAAATGGTCAATGACCCCACTTACGACCCGTTCTTCATTGTCTGCTTGTTCGCGATTCGGTTCTCTTCGAGTTCCTCTCGTTCTCGTGTTGTTCTCTGGTGGTAATAACGTGTTGCCTGCCTCTTCAAGTTCATTTCGCATTTGTTCGATTTTCTTTTGTTCCTCTCTCAGACGTGCCCATTCCATTTGTATGTTTGTTTGCTCGCTCTCCGTTTCGATGTTGTCGTTATTTGTCTCTTGATTTCTCGATTCTTTGCTCGTGTGAGCTGGCGGTGATCGTGTGAGCGACATGTTTCATCGAGAATATACAATAAAAAATATTAGTTGGCTATACTAACAATTTGTAACGGTCGAAGTCGTGCCTCGAGTTGGGCGCCAATTTTGTAACAATTTGTTTATTATTTGATCAAAATTTTTATATGACACAAGTTAGAATTAAAATTTATAATTATAATATTGGTATTATCGAGGCGTTCGCGTACAAATTACCGAGAATTGCTTGAGGTGGAGAGAGAGAGAGACAGATTCGATGCAGTCGTTCTGGAAGCGCTTCCTGATTGATGGGAAGCAGCTTCCGATGCCGAAGATGATGAATGCTCCAAAGACGAGGAATTTTGCTTTTGTCCGAGAAGCCTGAGGACCTGACGAGTGTGATGTCCAGTGAGCGATAATTTGGCCTTGCGTATAATATAAATTTGGGCACACCTGACGAGTGTGATGTGCAGTGAGCGAGTATCGCTTCGTCGATCGTTGATCCTCTTCGAATATTCCCCCTCTTCTTGCGTTGGATCCCTCGTCGAATATTCTCGACTACTCTCTATCTCTCTCTCATTCTCCTTCTATCGTTTTCTCTCTCTCTCTCTCTCTCTCTCTCTCTCTCTCTCTCTCTCTCTCTCTCTCTCTCCTAAGCCTTATATCGTTACAACACAATTAGTTAGTTTGTTATGTATTCATTTGATTTTTTATTTTTGGCCAGGTTACTCCAAAAAACGTGATTTTTTTCAATAAATTTTATTCATAGTACAAAACATGTTGAGTAATCAATTTTTTTTTACATATGAAAGCACATATATGAAATTACTTGAAAAAAACTTTTTTTTTTTCAAAATGGCGGTTTTGAAAATGGCTGCTGAAACTCATCTGATTAGTAAATGGATGACATCATTTGTTGGAAACGAATTATCCGAAAGCAAAAAACAAAACGGTTTCATGTTCTGTATCGAATTGGCTATGGCCTCAAGCAGAATGAAACATTTTCAATGAAAAAAACAAAATGGCGGACTTTTGAATTTTTTTACCCGTTTTTTTCATTTTAATCGTTTATAACTTTTTTAAATAATAATGAATATTTCTGGTTCTGCTTGAGGCCATAGCCAGACATCTAAACAGTAAAATGCCGTTTGGTTCATATCGATAAGTCCAATAGTTTTGAAATGAGAGTGTCATTCATGCAAAAAAACGTGGTTCGGAGAAAAATCAGTTCAAAGTTTTTATTCGTGAAAAATCGTAAAAAAAGTGAATTTTACTCACATATCCATTCCAGCTTCATATACAACTCCTTCCTAGTCTTTGTAAGCATTATTCTCAAGAATTCTTGCATTTCAAAGCAGTTCTGTGTTCCTTAGACGCTTCAGTAGCTTCTAGCTCAGCTCGATGAACACGCCTGTTATTGGCCCTATTAGCAAAGTGCCTTGCTTGCGGGCCGATTCTGACACCCATAACTTCCATTACTTTTATATGGGTGAAAGCCCTTCATTGAAAATGCAAGCAGCACTGAGAGCAGCAATTTCAAGCGTTTTTTTCCCAACAAACTTATGTTTAGGGGCTATGTTCCAGACACATGAGTTGTAACTTTCGTTATTGTTTTGCGTGTTAGCCCCTAAACATCTCTCGAGCAACTTTTCGTCGGTTATTTCTTCATAAATTGGCTGTAAAAGATCTTGAATTTCCTGATCGAAAGCTGGAGGATGGTTGTAATTCTGTTTTGTAGCTACTGCCTTTTGATAAGCGCACCATGAATCTGCTCCGGCTGGACAATACTGGTGTTGTGGCTTAGCATCGGTGGAACACTTGTGATAAAATGAGGCCAGAATTGCATTCTTCATGTCTGGCACAGAATCGGGATGATATGTGGGACACCACTTCTTCTTTTTTTGTCCATGATAAATTTTGAGAGCACACAAACGAAAAATTTACCGACGCGTGCGAGGACTGAAGCGAACAACCATCTCCAACGAAAATTTCACTTGTACTGCCGTACATTATATACGAAGGACGCTCTCTAATTGTAAAGGACAGAATATTTTCGAGAAATAGAGGGGAACAAAACAATAAGACGAACCGACGGCACGCAGCAGCTGCCGTGTGTGTTTGTGTGTGTGTAAGAGAGAAAGAGAGAGAGAGAGAGAGATAGAGATTATATATTTATTATCTCCATACATATCATGATTTATTATCGATGCATTTTTTATCTGCATCGTCATAATTTCCAGTGTATTGTACACGGAAAAAGAAATGTTACAATTTGAGGTTTTTTCGTACCTGTTCAAAACCAGCCATATTCATGTATTATGTATCTCGAGATTCACTGTGTATATGAAGCTTTGCAGATCGAGCACTCTTCAACCGGATCGCTTTTTTGCTGAAATGTATATAATACTATGAAATGTATGTAATACTATCCCTCAAAAAACATTTTTAGGAATTTTTCAACTTTTTTATTCAACCGGAAAAATGTATTTTTTTTAAAACTGCTCTTTTTTTTATCAATCGATCGTGACAAAATTGATATGTTTGTTTCAACTTTGGGGCATCGGTTCATGCTTTTCATGAAAAAAATATTCATTCAAAATCATATTTTATGAAATTTTCCAGTTTTTCAGAGAGACCCTTCTACTTTTCGAAGACTGCTATTTTTGATTTTTTATTTTCTTCTTACTTTAATTTATTCTGAGATAATACCGTAAGATTCATAGTGGGGAAACTTTTCTTTCTATTTTTATCGTAATCAAATTTTATTTTAACGATAAAATAAATTTCAATTCCAAAACTCAACGATTAAAGATTAGGATTTTCACAGGGATGATATAGTCAATAATCGTTAATTTTTCTACATTGTAATAAACGCTCTGGAGGAAAGTAACGTTCAATGAACCCTTGCCTAATATTTTACATGAGGTTATCCACAAAACAGTCTCAATAAAACATGGTAGTACAAGTACGAAAAGTGTGAAATACATTTTGAACGGACTGATAGTAAGCTAAGGATTTTCATACACTGTATGTATATATGTATGTATGTTCAACGCAATTGAGAATTAGGTATGCATAATATGAGAGTAGTAGTGAAATATTGATAATACCTAAATATTTGTATGTGAAATGATTCAGTGATTATTTATTTTATTGTTCACAAAGTATTCCTAATAAATTCAAAGTAATAATAAAATCTCGATAACGAAGTTCTGTACGTAATACGTATGTTCTTCAATTTATCATCAAAACAGCATTAGGTTATGAAAAAATGAAATTTTTATTTTTTCAATAAAAAAACAGCAATCTGCCTAGTATTAGTACGGCATGAAATTGAGAATAAATGAAAGTTTATATTTTTATTTTTAAAAAATCAAAAATAGCGGTCTTGGAAGAATTTATGGTTTTCTCTGAAAAATTGAAACATTTCATAGAGTATGAATGTGAATATTTTTCTAAAAAGTGCGTGCTGTTCAGCAATTGTTGGAAAAATTTATGAGCGTTCCAAAAAATAAATGTAAATTTTTACAATAAATTCATATCTTTTGTTGCGGTTGAGTAAAAAATGTGAAAAATTCACAAACGCATTTTTGTACGGTATATAGCATATACAAATTTCAGACGCAGGGATCGGATTCAAAAGTAGTCGATTTTACGTGTAACGACTCATAATTTTTTTTTTTTTTTTTTTTTTTTTTTCGGAGGTGAAAAGCACTTCCTGCCAACCCTGCTAGATTTGTCTAGCAGGAGTGTGGAGCTCCCATCCACTAAAACCACCTCCTTTGGTACCCATCACGGGAACCGCCGCATTGTATTACTTTGCGGAAATATATAAACATATATATGTATGTATGTGCGTGTGAGTGTCTTTTACATGAAGACATTTGTAAAACCATTTATATAGTACAGCAATTTATTTCTTGTAAGCCAATTATTTTCTCCACAATTCTTAGAAACTAAGATTCGGCTCATTGCACTCGTCAAACGGCAGTCTTCAGCCGAATGCCCATATGCGTCAAAAAATATAAAGAATGCTTCGAGTCTCAAACTCGCGATCGAGAATAGGAAATTCTCGGTCGAGTTTCGACTCGAATATTTTTATTCGTCGAACGATGCAAGACATCGTTGATGAAGCATGGTCAACGTCAGGCGAGAAAGTGCGATCTCGGCGACGGACGACTCTCGTCAGCGAGAGGCAGGCATACATGCATAAACTAATCTACAAAATGACGCGAATTTGGAATTCGCGATCGAGAATAGGAAATTCTCAGTTGAGTTTCGACTCGAATATTTTTATTCGTCGAACGATGCAAGACATCGTTGATGAAGCATGGTCAACGTCAGGCGAGAAAGTGCGATCTCGGCGACGGACGACTCTCGTCAGCGAGAGGCAGGCATACATGCATAAACTAATCTACAAAATGACGCGAATTTGGAATTCGCGATCGAGAATAGGAAATTCTCGGTCGAGTTTCGACTCGAATATTTTTATTCGTCGAACGATGCAAGACATCGTTGATGAAGCATGGTCAACGTCAGGCGAGAAAGTGCGATCTCGGCGACGGACGACTCTCGTCAGCGAGAGGCAGGCATACATGCATAAACTAATCTACAAAATGACGCGAATTTGGAATTCGCGATCGAGAATAGGAAATTCTCAGTTGAGTTTCGACTCGAATATTTTTATTCGTCGAACGATGCAAGACATCGTTGATGAAGCATGGTCAACGTCAGACGAGAAAGTGCGATCTCGGCGACGGACGACTCTCGTCAGCGAGAGGCAGGCATACATGCATAAACTAATCTACAAAATGACGCGAATTTGGAATTCGCGATCGAGAATAGGAAATTCTCGGTCGAGTTTCGACTCGAATATTTTTATTCGTCGAACGATGCAAGACATCGTTGATGAAGCATGGTCAACGTCAGGCGAGAAAGTGCGATCTCGGCGACGGACGACTCTCGTCAGCGAGAGGCAGGCATACATGCATAAATTAATCTACAAAATGACGCGAATTTGGAATTCGCGATCGAGAATAGGAAATTCTCGGTCGAGTTTCGACTCGAATATTTTTATTCGTCGAACGATGTTTCAAGAACATTGTCGATCAGGCATGGTTAACGTCAGGCAAAAAAGTGCGATCTCGGTGACGGACGACTCTCGTCATCGAGACATAGGCATATATGCATCAACAAATGTGTAGAATGCCATGAATATTTGTTGGTAATTTGGTTGGATAGCAATAGGTAGTATCAAAGGTGGCTAGAACCTCACTCTTTCAGAGAGGGATATATGATGCCCATGCGCGTATCGTCGCATCTGTGTCGATTAATCACAGGGGAACAACGATAATTTGCGGGACCTGAGCATATCAGCCAAGTGGCGACGCATTTTTGATTCATCTTGGGAATACATGCGATTGACCGGATTATCTTTTAGTGCAATCGCCGTCGCAAAAGCAATCGCGTAGACCCCACAACTGAACGAATCAGGCTGCTTAGTCACTGGTTGAAAAATAATATCTTCGTTACCGATATAGGGGTATCGTTTTACTATGTATCTCTTTTCATCCGGGCTCAAGAGCTCGTACTCCGAGCGGAGAAGACTATCGTAGACGAGTAAGTTCGTTCCATCATAATGAAGACAACACCAATGCCTTGACTTATTACCGCCAATTATTTGTAAGTCAGAGCTATCAAAATTGTTGGGCTCTATAAACTTATGATATCCCGTGTAACAGGCAGGATGGCAATGGAATTGTGTGTTTTGTTCCAAAATGCTTTGAAACAAATCTATACAACTATCAGTTAAAAAACTGTTAGCCTTCAAAATTAGGGGAACGACTTCATGTACAGAAATGTCTTTTTTTAATATGTCGATCAACTCCCGATTTTCATCGGAAGATTCGATTTGGTCGTCGCTTTCGATCGTGACCCAATTATCGGTGCGATTGCATGCATCTCTCTGTACACTGAGAGAGGACGAGATATTATCTCGTTTTGAGCTCGTGAGTGGAGCGCTAATGTGTAAGGATGAAGCATTTTTTTTTCGCAGTGCTTCTTCCCGGGCTTGCACGATATAGTCAGGATCACGGATCGCCATATTCCTGCTACGACGACTATCGACGATTTCTGGGAGTAAGCAATTAACGTAGAATTTGCATAACTTTGATTTCATCTGCAACTCCCAGAAATTATCGTCTCTGAGAACTGTTACCAGTTTCAGATCTGTGGAATTCCACAGTGCGAAGATACAATAGTCGCGCCTAGTTATGTGCAATTGACCTTGCACCTGATAAAAATATGCGTGAGTTCTTCTCAGGACTTGCTTATTTTTTTTATCGAATATGCTTCTTAGGGCAGGTTTTTCTTCGATGGCGCTTTCTAAATCGCCATTTTGTGCCGAGAATGGACACTTGATTTCAACGATACCATCGTCATCGATCAATCCATCTGGAGATGCTCCTAGATAATGAATCTCTTGATCGATGAAGAGACCGCAGGCAACTATTTGTTTCCCCAGCTTTTTCTCAATTGCCTGTCGTGCTGCATCTTCGTTTGTAATGCCGTATTGTATGGCTGCTGAGTCCAGTATCTTAGGATACCGAATATTCGCAACCATATTTCCGCACGATGTCGTGGGTAACATACGGCATATTTGTCCGAATTGCGACGCGGTGATCATGTCGGTTCGCAACTGATGCCATAATTCGCAATTGCGTTGCGAAACTGTGTCTCGTTCGATCTGTCGCCAACTTTGTTGGTTCGATCGCAACTTTGACATGTGGTCATCAACAAAAATCTTGAATATATCCTCATCGACATCTGGCTTTTTAGCCGATGGACCGTAATCTTTGTCGGTCCCCTTAAATTGGCGCAGCCGACCACTGCACTCTCGCTGCTTATATACGCGGTCACGTATATTTTTGCGTTTCCTTAAGCGTTCCATTCTTTGGACAGCTCTGGGAATTGCGCAGCGTTTACCGAGGTATACTTTCGACAACACTGATTGCGTGTTGTGTTGTATGAAAGCTCCATAGCACCTCATTTGATATGAGTTCCTCATGCAATGGTTTATTCGCTTGCCGGAATTCAATTTATTAACAATTGAATTGCATTCTTCTGCCACGTTATTCGTAACATTTATTAATAAACTTTTAGCGTGGCTGCTTAAATAACGAACCGCTTCATAAATAGCGGGGTACATACCAATAGCATGCAAAATTGGTAATAAGTTTTCTGCCCCCTCTGTCGGTTCACAACTGAAAGGGAGAGCAGAACAATTGGTATGGTCACCGAAATCATGACTTGGCAGAGCCAGTATATCTTTGCAGAGTGCCTTTGCTTTCTCTGCCTCCGATATGACTTCTGCGTTGCGGAGGTCTCTCGCATGCTCAACCAATTTTCGAAGTTTAAGGCCACTCGACAAGACGCACTGACGAATTTTCGTCACGTTCACCCTTTCTTTCACGGATACATTTGTAAATTTTGTTTTCGAAGCAACCCTCAATTTTTTACACATGTTCCGGAACAAGTGGTTATTACACTCGACTTTGTCTACAATAATACCGTATTTCATATACGGATTTGCATCTCGTATGGCCTGATATACGCTGCTGTCGCCATCCGCAATCAGGGTACGATAAATTAGGCCATTGGACGCGATACTATTGTTGAAGCCTTCGAGAACTATGTCCGTTTCCATAGCCGTAGAGCTTCGATCTCGACCCCAGTTTTTATAGCATACATGTGGTGATGGCTCTTTACTGAGCACCCGTGCTCTCTCACATATTGCACAGTACTTATTGCGTACAGCAATAAACAGAGCCAATTTAGTTTCCTGGCCAAAAATTATAGCTGTGCCGGATAAAGCGTCATGCTTACCACCGGCATACGAGCGTTTCGCCCAACAGCCATCTGCAATTACATTGATGTACGGGATACCATCAATGACATGGCCTTTTTTTATTGCAATCGATTTTTCTATCGATGCTGCACGTTCCCGTTCTGCTTCGGCAACTTCATGGAAGTTGTCGTACAATTTGTCACGGTATCTACGATAAGTATTGGCGTTCATGGATGGAACAGCCATTGCCGCGAGTTGTTCCTCCATCG
Organism: Netelia fuscicornis; assembly: GCA_946811545.1. Lineage (NCBI taxonomy): Eukaryota > Metazoa > Arthropoda > Insecta > Hymenoptera > Ichneumonidae > Netelia > Netelia fuscicornis. Next base: position 15,026,771 of record OX328013.1, on the reverse strand, counting down.
TGCTGTAGCCGGTACCTGAAGTGATGGTACCGCATGGTACCGCATGGTACCGCACTTCAGGTACCGGCTACAGCACCGTGATGGTACCGCATACAGCACTTTCGTTGACGCTCATATCGTCACCGTGATTGGGGTCAGTCCAAATGTTAAATGTGTAATTACACATTTGACATTTGAAAAATATCTGCGTTCGCAAGCCACGGTCGAGCGACTTAAACAATTTAAGATCGCTAAATGGACATTGCAGTGCAGTATTGTGATTATCAAATTTCTCATGTAATTGATTCCAGAAGAAATTTAAATCAACAATCCGCCGACCAACAATGGTGGTCTCTACAATGCGACCATTGTCTGTAGAACCATGCTCAACAACGAAAGATTCTACATTCTGCAAGTTACTTGCAGCTAACCTTTTCATCTGAGGACCAGATGAATCGCACTCGCAACGCTCGTCAGCTTTTCGTTTACTAACGTGCGTTATGTTTTCCCGGTTTCCATCGGAGAAACGAATTGTCTCTTCGTTGCAGAGATCAGCGTCTACATCGGCAACCTGATCTTGTAACTTATCTACAATTTCGTTTCGACGAGATTTCGGGAAATTAAAATTTTCCCGAGTTTCGCATAATGGTTCTGCGATGCTCTTAGGCTTACCTAGTATTCTTTCTTCCTGCGCGGAAGCTTCTGATGCAGCCTGTGTCGCAACAGTATGAATATCGTTAGCCTTGCAGATCGGAGTAGACACCTCCTTTGGAGCGAGCTCCGGTAATTTGCAAGCATGGCGCCTAAAAAAAACAATAACATGATACTATTGTAAAGTTCGAGGTGTTTATTTGTGCTGCAACGGCCATAGGGCTATACAGATACTGAATCTACCCCTGACAGATATTTGCGAACGCCCTGAACCGATCTTCTTTGCTTCAAATTGAAATTTCTTCAAAACTATTCAACATTTCTCGATGATTTTTTTAGGTTTGTTCGAAAAGACTTTATTGATAATTCTGTATAGGGGTTTTCAGGATATTCAAAATAGAAAAGTTTCACGAGCAGTTAAAAGTCGAAAAATATTGTTCGAAAAAATGCCTATTTTCAATTTGCCTTTTCTCAGGAAACGTACAACCGATTTTTACCATTTTTGTTGTGCGTTTATATTAAAGTGTTATAAATATTGTGTCGAGCTATTTTTTCGATATTTTGTTTCAGAATTTTTTGACATCGTTTTGAAATTTTATTACGATTTTTTACCACGTTTTTTGACCTTCAAATACATTTTTCTCGGGTCTGAAACGTTTTTTCAAAAAATGGTTTCATACATCCTTCATTTGGATGTACTGATTACGCCAAAAAAAAATATACCGATATAATGAGTAGATTTCGAGAAAAGATACATTGAAGGTGAAAAAACATAACTTTTCAGGAGACACAATTTTCAGAAAAAGTGTGAATTTCTAATGAATTTCGGGGTGTTTGTTGCATCGATCGAACTAACTATCGATTGTTAGATTATGTAAACAGAATCTTTTTACCTTCATGTATGTGGAAGGGGGCTCGGCATATTCTAAAGTAAAAAATACATTTTTAATTTTTTTTTTCCTGAAAGCACAAGTTTTTTTTTATCGTTTGGTGCAATTACATGCAATTATGAATACCAACCGCCTCAAAGGGGTTAAATAATTATAACGCACATATAAATATATATAAAAATGATTTATCGATCGATGCCACGAATACCACGAGACTTTTTCCGAAAATCGTGTTTCTTGAAAAGTTATGTTTTGTCAGTTGCAATGTACCTTTTGTCGAAATCTACTTATCGTATCGGCATATTTTTTTGACATAATAAGTACATTCAAACGAAGGATGTGTCGAGCCATTTTGTTGAAAAAACGATTCAGACCCGAGAAAATGGGTAAAAAAACGTGGTCTAAAATTTTAGCAAAAGTTCAAAACGATGTTTTCTGAAACCAAATATCGAAAAAATGGCTCGACACAATGTTTATAATACTTTGATATATACACACAACACAAACTGTCAAAATCGGACGTACGGTTTCTGAGAAAAGATACAGTGAAAATAGCTATTTTTCGAATCAATGTTGTTCGGCTTTCAATTGGTCCCAAAATTTTTCTAAGAATGAGTCGAATATCCTCTAAAACCCTATATAGAATTACTTATCAATAAAATCTTTCTGAACAAAAGTAAAAAAAACGTCGAAAAATGTTCAATATTCAATAATGTATTTTTTGGTTATAATTAATAAATTGTTTATGCAGTGTAAATGGGTATTTATTTATTTATTATAAATTATGTTCAAATATATGTGCACAAATATGCACACATATATATTTATATGTGAATACATATTTTTTCTGTAGAAGAGCGGTAAGTTCGGAAAAGGGCCTAGGGGGATAAGCACATGAAATCTGCTCCCGCACATAATAAATCTAGATTGACACCATAGATTGACATCTACATAACTAAAATTCCTGTAAATATCAACCTTGTATTTTTGTAGGAGTTATGGAGGGGGAAAGCAAAATAAACAAAATTATTTTTATCGAAAACGGCTTGGCCGATTTTGATGAATAAAAAATATGTTATACTCGTCAATAAAACCATTAAGAAAATTAATTTTTTGTGCAGAGGCGAGGTAGTAATAAATTGTGAATTGAAAACACCACAGGTTAGGATAATGTCTTTATTATAATTGAGAACAAAAATGAAGGGACACGCTCGATCAGTGGCTTAGGCCGAACTGACGCTTTGTCGCGTTAGTCGGTCACGAAGGTAGACAAAGAAATCAGTGTGCGGCAGTCGCCGCATTGTGGCGACATGTTTGGGCCTGTATCACATAACGCTATATACAAAAGAAGGATAGCGCTAACAGAGCGCGATTTACAACATTTTTTAATTCTGAAAAAAAATACGGGTAGAAAAAAATTTTTGAATTCTTAAAAAATTTTTTTTAAGGTTATGTTTCAGAGTTACACCTCCAATTTTGTTTCGAAAGAAAACGTTAAAATGTCTACTTTAACATATATTTTTTTCAAATTTTTCGTAAAGATAGTTCATGGCGAAAAATGATGAAAATCATGCAAGCGGCGCGGCATCACGCTCTCGCTCTAACCGCGCACGCATACTAGAGGGTGTCTACTCAATTTCGTCACCGACTGTAGATATTCAGTACTGACAGTATATATACCGGAACACGGCCAATATACATATATAATTCCCTTCTTTTTGCCAGACATTTATCAATTTAAACCAGCCAAAATTCAGGAATTTAGCATAAAAATCAGGCTAGTATACGTGCGCGGCTACAGCGAGAGCGTGATGCCGCGCCGCTTACATGATTATCATCGTTTTTCGCGATGAACTACCTTCACGAAAAAGTTGAAAAAAATATATGTTAAAGTAGATATTTTAAGGTTTTCTTTGGAAACAAAATTGGAGATGTAACTTTGAAACATAACTTGAACAAAATTTTTTGAAGAATTAAAAATTTTTTTTCTACCCGTATTTTTTTTTCAGAATAAAAATTTGTTTTTTCTTCATGGTTTTATTGACGAGTGTAACATATTTTTTATTCATCAAAATCGGTCATGCCGTTTTCGAGAAAATACATTTTTTTTATTTTGCTTTCCCCCTCCATACCTCCTAGAAAAAGACAATTTAAAGTTTGATATTTATAGGACTTTTTAGTTATGTAGATGCCAATCCATGGTGTCAATCTAGATTTATTATGTGCGGGGGCAGATTTCATGTGCTTATCCCCTTAGGCCGTTTGCGAATTTCTGTCAAATCGCTTGAAATGGTTTGAAGCGATTTGACAGAAATCTTAACTAAAACTAACTTCAAAACATAATTTATCATACTTCCACTGGTCAGAATTTTATGAAATTTGAACCACATATGGAGAAAGATATGTACGTAAGAAACAAAAAAATTTTAAACCGTATTTTTTGACGATGTCATATGTTGAACCCCGCGTTGGTCTAATCAAAGCGCGCCGAGAAGCGTCGGAGCTTCCCGCGGGAAGCAAGTGCAGTGGCGGGCTCACCGTCCTTTCGCCCCCCCCCCCCCCCCCGCCATGCTAGCAGCAGATTCTTCATACACTACGCGGTCACTACGGCTAACTCGGATACGAAATGCAAATAATAGATTGTAATTTTACAGCGTGAGCCAACTGTACTTACCGAGCATAAAAAATTCGTCGCAGCGAATGTTTACGCCTTCTATTATGGCGATTACCCATCGCAACACTTCACTTTCAACACTCACTCACTAAATTCTAATTCGCGCACTGAAAATTTACACACTGTATATACGATACAGTAGATAATAATTGTAAAAAAAATCTATGTGAAATGACGCGGGACTCGTTTTTCCCGTGCCAGTTTCAGTGAGCGACTGATCTCGCGTCAAATCCGCCGATAACGATGGGGTGCGGCGGTGAAACAATCGACGATCGCGACCGTCATCGCCCGCAATCCTCGACTGTTTCACCGGATTTTGTTTTCAGCAACTCGTCGTTCTGGGAAGTATATATGTACTTCTCACAGCTAGAGAAGAACATAGTTTAAAAAAAATTGCCATACAATACATACGACAAATACTTTTACATGTAATAAAATCACATAAATATATTATCGAAAAAAAATATCTATACAATAAATAAAGTAATTATATTATGCAAGCAACAAAACCTAATATAACATAAAAAAGAACATGATAATATTTTTTATTCACATGCAATAAAGCGAGCAATGCAGCGAGCTCACTCACTTATTAGAAAATAAAAAAATATTGCCTATCGTTAGTTTCTAACGAAATAAAATATGATGTGTAGTATATTTTTACAAAATTTGTTGTGATAAAAATAACGTAAATTCTTTTGACTCTCAAGAATTGCATAACTTTAAAAAAAAATGTATGTTGAAGTTGTAACAAAAACACTATAATTTGGGATAAGATTATTTATAACATAATACAAAATTATTTCGTACTATTTATCTAATAATTTTTTTATTAGTCAGAGATACGATGGAAAAAAAAATATTAGAAACTTTCAACCTTTCAATATACTACAAAAAGTTTTCATCAATGGGTTTTGTTTCGCTATCGACAAAATAATAGTGTACGCGTGGAGGTAAACGACTTTCGAAAACTATATTTTTTTGTATGTTTTTCGTTATTCATTCATTTTTCTAGGTTTATAAAGCAAAGTAACATGTCAGAAAAAAAAGATTTTTTTTCACAATAACTTATTTTGATTATGAGAATGTTACCTTCTTTTATAAATCAGAACAAAATTACGAAAAAAAAACACCAAAAAATAGTTTTTGAAAATCGATCACCTCCTTGTAGTGAAAAGTGGAAAACGCTTGCAAACGGCAAAGAAAAATGAACATTTTTCATGCGTATCTTCGAGAATGTTCAACATATTGGGATGTAAATTTGTATACACATAGATGATGGACAATTAGCGGATACGTATTTTTTTGTTTTTCCGATATCTCATAATGAAGGTCGGTATTTTAGTCAAGTGCATCGCACGATCGGCTAGCACTTTGCACATTCCGGGCTAAAATCACGTTCATATAAGTTTGTTCCAACCGTGTTCTTACCGTGCGTTATCGACGCAACCTCGTAAAAATGGATTGCAATGCAAGTATAATTAGTGGAACGAGTCGATACAATTTTTTTAATTTTGGTGGATCGTCATTTAGGGGTGAACGCACACTAAAAACCGTATTCATTCGTGAACGGGCCAAGATAAAAAGAAAGGCTCCAAGGGATAAAATGTTGCATTCTTCGACTAATACATATTCATAATGATGATGTCGAATACAACAAATCTCGTATGTTTATTGCAATTGGTCGAGAATAACTGGTGGAAATCACTCTTCAATTTTCCGCCAATATCGACATAAAAGTATGAAATGCTTTTGCTATTACAGCATAATTTCGTGCTTCGAAAAGTGACTGGATTGCTATCGTATTTGTGTGGAGACATTCGCATCGGCGCGTACTGCTTTTGAAGTACAATAGGGTCGGGATCTTTCATAATCATATTACAATAAGGATAGTCGTGATAAAAATCTTTGAAACGTAGAGCTTTTTTACACCACGCACAAGTACGAGTCAATGTTATATGTGACGTGCGCTTCGCAATTTCGATCAATAAACATACGTGCGATAGACAACCGACCAGGATAAAAATTGGCAGGTAGACAGAACATTATGGCAAAAAGAGGGTCTTGGTATTTGTTTTCAAATTTTTTGCCATAATTCTCTAAATACCCTCAAATCCCCCAGGGCGGGAAAAGATACGAACGATGTTTTTGAATCGTTCGGCATCTGCAATACCATTTCCTAAATTATGAAAAATTTATACTAAGAGTCACTGTCTGCTATAATATTTTGTGTATCTGTCAATTTCATCGGTTGTTCAGTGCTTGCTGCAGTACTAATTGAAACTTCAAAGCACACGTCACATGTAACAGTGACCAAAAAAAATATTATATATATTTATATATAAGATGAATATTTCCGATAGTTGCATCGACTTTATCATAGTGGCTGAATAGACAACTAACGCGCAATAGAAATACGCACGTTTGCATTTTATTTGATTGCATTCGGTGGAAAAATGCGCGCTAGCAAAGTATTCAACGGCTATGGCAACGTCAACGCAACTATCAGGTATATTCATTATGTATATACATATATACATATATATATTCATTTATATATAAAATATATGTTTGTTCTCAACGGTAGCCCGGAAAAATGGGTTTTCTAGTTCTAAATTATAGGAAAAAATACCAAGGTCCACTCTCTGGCACCTTTGTCTATGCAGGGTCAAAATTTCAGCTCGATCGGATTCTCATAGCGGGCGTAAGGTTTGTTTGAATTGTAGCTTCGCGTCTCTCGACGAGAGCGGCCGTTGAAATCGGCATACACTCCGACACGCGTACCCATAGCCGAGCCCACATACACACACACGCACATATATATATATATATATATATATATATATATATATATATATATACGTATATATGTTTGTAAAAAGGCACATGTCGGGACCGAATGTACATCGGGTATCGAACGTATACGTAGCTTTACAATAACATTTATAAGTGTACATACGTATTAAAATTATGATGTATATGTAAATATTAATAGTATAAACGATTTTTCAATTTTTAGGCAAAACGGTTAATAGTAGGACTGTTACTTAATAGGCCCAATCATATAACATTGTGGTGCATTAATACTAAAATAAATAGATGCATGGACAAATATAAAGATTTATTCACTTTCAATGTTATACATTTTAAAAAGCAAATTTGAACACGCAGGTTCTACAAAATTTTGACTAACAGTTTTTTATTAACATACTTAAACATAAGTATTTATGTACTTCAAGGTAGCCAAAATAGAACACGCAGAAAACGAAATTGAACATACAGGTTCTATAGAATTGCGGCCGGCTACTTTTTTTTATTTGGTTGTTGACCGAGGTTTTTATTGAAGCAACACTGCGGGCGGTCATACAGCTATTTCGATTGATAACATCTTGGATATGCTTGAAAGAAGGTAGCTTTTTTTGTTCGAGGAAATCTTTAAATTCTCGTAGAGCGATCGTTTTCTCCTCGTGTGTCCAACGCACACGTTTGCACGTCCCGTAAGGGGAAGCTGCATAAAAATAATCATGAGTGACAAACCTTCGGCTGTATAAAAATTTTAATCAACACAATTCCAACGTAATGGCGTCTTTAATGAAACTGCACTTTGGAAAGGCATGTCGCTATAAATAATTTTTTTAATTTATATTTTCATATTGCCTGCATTAGTTACCAAATCCTCCATTACGTTGAACTCTTATCAATTGAATGTACAGTCTTGCCGAAAAGTATTAGACTGTTTGTTTGGTAAATTGGCATAGGACCTGTTTTTTTGCCAAGATATACAATTTTTGGAGGTGGCCTTATACTTGTTAGCAAGACTGTAGTGTGAATTTGTTCTCTTTTCCTCGAAGAATATAGTGATCTGTAAAAACGTTTTCTTACTTGAGCGAGTTCTTCGAGGTTTTTTACCATTTTCGGACCATCTATTGCTTGAAGCTTCTGCTAAAGAATCGTGCAATGGAACGACTGTGTCATCTCCATTTCCTTCAACTGCTGTCGCATTTTTTCTAATTTCAGAGGGGGAATCTTCTTCGCTATCTGTTTCGTTGCTAGAATCGTCATTTCCTTGCCCTTGAACGATTTCCATTAATTTGGACATTTGGATTATATTACGTGTGATAATTGGCTGTCGATAGTGATCTTTATGAATGCGTTCTGCATGGCCCATGAAGTCTGCTAGATTTGATACCTCCTCATCGGTGAGGTTAAAGTTCACACACATCGTTGCAACGTGTTTCCTTAACGTCGTTCCTCGTAGCGCTTCTGGTTTCGAAGCACCACATTCTACAGCGTATCGCCTCATCAATTGACAAGCGCGGAGGTATTTGTGGTCACCTCTGACGTTTCCTCTGATCCCAAATACGTATGGATTCTTCGCATCGACTTTTGCTTGACTTCGGAGGGCTAATATAAGCTCGATAGACTTGAGGATCTTTGTGTGTACTAGGACGGGTACGGTACGATTAAGTTTTCCTCTAATCTCAAAGCGAACGTAATTTTCAGCCGCTTGAGTTTGTTCCGGTGTGAAATTTTTGTATGCGTCGCCAATGTTGCTTGCATTAATAATCTCAGAATTTTTAAAATCATTTATTAAAATCCGTTCCATTTCTCCCGGACGCCGTCGATTGAAAAGTTGAAGTGCCACCAAAGTCGATGATGCCAAATCCATCCACGTAGTCAGCAAGAATTTTGTCACCAACGCATCGTAATTCTTTTGGATTTCCTTTCGAAGAAAAACCTGCAATTTCTGGATATCATTGGTCGACGGCAATACTATTCTTTTTTGTCGTTTTCGCTGGGTGCAAGTTTCAATTGCTGTATAAGCAATGCTCGATGAATAATCTTCTGTGAGAAGTTTTAAAAAATCTTCCGCGTAAGTTTGTTTTTGTTTATCTTGCCGTTTGATCCACTCAGATATACAAAGCTTTCCCATCTGCTTAATCAATGTTCCGATTGATGTTGCGAGAGACGGCACTACAAATCCAGTTTCACTTTCGTTGAGACCGGCGAGGGACTGAATACTCCGTATGGTAGCGTCGTAGTTGATAGGGTAGAAGAGACTAAAAAAGTCGTGAACGCGATCAGTCTGTTTACGCATTTCGATGAGAAATCGGCCCAGTTGGCGCAACTTTTGGCGAATCATATCGAAAAAATGTGGATCCTGATATTTTCGACACAGTTTGTTGCCAAATAATATAGCAAGCTCATCATATCGAATAGCTTTAACTACGTCATCCTCGTGCATAGAGGGAAAAACGCGTTGTCGAAGAATATTGCTCGCTTCGTGATGAATACGACCTGTCACTCTTTTTGAATTTAGTACGATATCTCTGCTTGCTTTACCTTTTGATCGTTTCGCGCAGCGCCGTACATGATGGCGTAGAGATGTTTTTGCGTAATCACCGAAGCACGAAGGACACGTAGCAAAATCAATTGCCTTTTTACCGTACCGAGCATTTGGTCGGCGTATAACTTTGCGCTCCCCTGTATTAAGAGCTCGATTTGTATTAAAAGCGAAGTGTCCCTTCCTGCGAATTTTCGCCATAATTTTCCTCCGTTCATCGGAACCCTTAGAGTAACTCAAATATTCTGCAACTTCTTCCTCAGTCTTGTGCCGACGTACAACATGACGACTAAGTTTGACTTGCTCGGTGTTACAGTACGCACAATAATCTTTTTTTGATCCAGATTCAGCCGTCACAACATGCATGTTCTCGTCATCTGGAGCACTATGGCCAACAGTATTAATGCCACGCAGCGAATTGACGTTTTCTGCCAAATTGATGGATGAAGTAGAATTATCGATCGTATTTTGCATTATGATTTCCTGAGATCTCAATGCAGTAGCTGCATCTCCATCGCTTTCATCAGATTCAGAGGACTCTGGCAGATATTCGGATTCATCGGAAGATTTTGTCTCTTCATAGCGTATGGGCATTATGGATGGGCCCTCATCTTAAACCGAACAAAAATAAATTCCTATATACGCGAACTGGTATATGAATTAATAACAGTCTATATAGTACATAGTCTGTATAGTCCATATAGTACCTTCTTTAATCACGTTATGAATAGAAGGGTACCTATGTACGCGATCTACGGATGCATTGTATTCCGGTAAAGGAATCCTAATTGACAAAATAGAATTTATCAGATTACTGGGAGTTCAAAATATTATTTTGCCGCTCTCTCTCTCTCATAGAAAAAGCTATAGATGTTCAGCATACCCTTCAACGTGCGTCTCATGTTCGTATTTATTATTTTCTTCAATGGCTGCAATGCTGTTCCCTTCATTAGTAGGTCGCAGCTCCAGTGATTCTAAAACTTCTTGGCCACTTGTGATTGCATAACTCGGAATTTCGTTGCTCCAAATCGAATTATTGACGGACATAAGAAGATTTGCGGTATCCGTCAGAGACGAATTGATTTCTGAAATGCACGTTTGTATAAATATTTTATATTATTTATATCACACGTAAAATCTTTATTGATTTTACATACATTTTTTGTTATTATTATATTAATTTTACATACTTTCCTCTACATATATTTTTTTTGTCTTTGAACATATACATCATAGGGCTCAACTATTGTTGATAGTTGTCTATGTTTATAACTGTTCATTGCTAGTAATGAAGAATTACTAGCAATTAACAGTTTCATAATTGGCAGTGTCAATTTAACCCACCTTCCGGCAAAAATTGGATTGACGATAATGTATGCACATTTTCCAAACGTTCCGAAGTGTTCATTTCGGCGATGTCGAGGTCCCACATTTCTGAGGAACCGTTTTCTTTCAGAAAGCTAACATGTCTATCTTCAATGATAACGGGCTTTTTCGGCCTTCGACTTTACCACTGTCTTCGACTATTGGAATGAATCGAATAAAAACAATAAGATACCGGTTCACAAAATATTTCGATCAAATTATTTTATTATGTAGTTAATTATTCACAACTATCTTAGCTCAAAAATGAAAGTAATAAAAATACCTGCGACCGGTGAACATAACTATTATTTTTTTTTGTAAAGTGTACCTAAAGGCCATAGGCCGATAAGTATAGTGAATCGGCCCCAGAAAGATATCTGGCTTATAATTTCAGGGTATGTTGGTACTTATAAGATACTTCGATACTGCAAGTTTCAGCTCTTCATCTCATACCGTTTTCGAGAAAATCGAAAAAAGCTGAAATTCAGAAAAAAAATATTTTCTCAGAAACCCGTGAATCGATTGATCTGAATTTTTAATATGTTCTGGGGGATGATGGTAGCTTCTAGAAGAAAAATTATGAGCTATATTGGTTCATAAGAACCTCGAAAAAAATGACGTTTTTCTTTTAATTTTAATTTTTAACTATGATAGAGTTTTGGCACAATTATGAAACTATTTTCTTTGAATTCCTCATCCAATTTCCTGTGGAATTATGACTTTTACGAATATTAATAAATGGTACGCCATATTGAAAAAAAATAGAAAACCATTTTTTTATTCAAAAATCAAGTTATTTCAATGTTTTTATTCAATGAACAGCAGGAATGGTGCTCACTCGAATATTATTCTCGATTATGTATTCGATAACTACGTTTTAATAAATATTATTGTTCCCGCATAATAATTAGTTCATTCAGTAACTGTAAGATGGCACTGTTATTACAAGTCGGTAACCTTATTTTCTACTTTTAATTAAAAATGACATATTTACAAACTAACCTTCAAATTCACTGTTTACATTGAAAAAGAGCTTGGTTTGTTTTTCGATTATCGTTTGTTCCAAAATATAAAAAGGACTATTACTCTGATTTTATATAAATACAAATATGTCTACGTCGAAAAATAACAACCCAAAATGTTGTGTTTGTTCAAAATTCATAAAAAAAGTACCTGGTGCTCCAAAACATATAGAAAGTGATGGAGATGCTGCAGAGCTTTCAACTATTTTCGACTATCCAATTATAGTTGGTGATATTGTGTGCTCATGTTGCCGTGTAAAAAAATATAAAAAAATGAAACTTGATGATGAAGAAACGGAAACATTTGGAGAAAATGAATTGACTTCAGATATAAGTGATTTGAGTGGCATGTTAGAAAGAACTGAATCAAACTTATCATCGATGACTTTGTCGCAATCAAGCTCTGATGATCCATCATATCATTTGAATTTTGTATCTCATGATACAGAGGAGTGTATTGAAATTCAAATTGAAAGAACTGTTGCTACTCACAGATACTGTTGTGTGTGTAATGTTTCAAATACCTATCTTGTACTTGTTCCTCAAGATGCACGTACTCAATGCTTCATCAAGCGACGAATTTTTATTCCGAATGGAAATCGATGCTGCAGAGACCATCTGATAAAAAAACGTTTTTATGAAGAGAATTTAGATAGGTTAAAGGTTTTTTCCAATTGGAGTATTTTAAGATCGTCAGAACTAACCCAACTTATGGAAAACTTGGTTGTTGACTGTGACTCTACTTTGCTCGATAAAATGGATGATTTTCGAATTTCTGATGAACAACTTTATATATTTACTGGATTAAGAAGAGAAAATATAATAGAAGTACGTGATTTATTAATAACAATGAGAAATACAGATTCTCGCACGGTTACTCAAGCACTTATTGTATTTCTATTCAAACTTCGTACTGGCAACTCAAACAAATTGATATCAGCGACTTTACAATTACCAAATGAGCAGTTGGTTTCAAAGTATTGCGAACAAGTAATACAATCATTCGAAAAAGATGTATTACCTCGTTACTTTGGTTGTCAAAGCCATGTCCAGAACTGATTTTGTTCAAAATACTTCATCACCGCTATTAAAGTGTTTGTACGCTGATTTGAGTGATAAGCTTTTTCTGATTTGTGACGGAACATATGCTCGTCATCAAAAGAGCTCTAATAATGCATATCAAAGAAAGTCTTTCTCTGGGCAAAAGAAAGTGCCGCTATGTAAACCATTTACTATTTGTACAACAAATGGTTATATAGTTGATATGCTAGGGCCATATTACGCCAACCTAAATGACGCTGCTATAATGAAAGAGATTATCGATTCTCCTGATGGTATTTGCAACTTATTGGAGCCGGGTGATGTTTTTGTTGTTGATCGAGGATTTCGTGACGTGCAGGCGCACTTAGAAGATAAAGGTTATCAAGTATTGATGCCCGCATTGAAAGGTAAAAGAAATCATTTAACGACGACTGAATCTAATGCTTCAAGGTACATTACAAAAATTCGATGGGTAGTAGAAGCAGTACATGGTATGCTAAAACAAAAATATCATTTACTTGACCAGAAATTCGACAATAAAATGCTTCCTAGAGTAGGTAGTTTTTATAGAATTGCATCATTTCTTCACAATCAATACAATAAACGCCTGTCTTCAGATGCAGAGTATTTTGATGAAATTGTTGAAATGATGGAATCTCGAAATAATACGGATAATACATTAGCTGAAGAAGTAGATAAAAATGGTTGGCGGCGGAAGAAACTTCCATTTGAAACAATTTCATCTTGTGAATTAATGGACTTTCCGGAAATGACTGAAAAGGACTTGAAGCTTCTATTTACGGGATCATATCAATATAAACAAGCAATATCATATTTAGCAGAAATGATGGATGAATCAGATAATATAACTATTCAGTTTGTCAAAGATCAAACCAATGTGTTGAAGGCTCAAGTGCAATCTCGTCATATCGGAAGAAAAGTTTACAGATGTTTTATTGAATATAAACCAGACACAATTGGATGGAGTGGAATATCAAGGTATTGTTGTGAATGTGCTAATGGACTCAGAACAATTGGTTGTTGTTCACACGTCGCTGCAATAATTTTCTACTTAGCACACGCTCGATATTTGGCTAAAATCCCCAGACCAGCTGAAATACTTAATTCCTTATTCAATAAAGATAATATTACCACGGTCATTGATGAAGATAGCGAGGAGGATTAGTCATGAGGATCACAGAAAATCTTTCTTACTATGTAAAAAATAATGTATTCAAATATAGCGATAACTAGTGTTTAATGAATAAAAACATTGAAATAACTTGATTTTTGAATAAAAAAATGGTTTTCTATTTTTTTTCAATATGGCGTACCATTTATTAATATTCGTAAAAGTCATAATTCCACAGGAAATTGAATGAGGAATTCAAAGAAAATAGTTTCATAATTGTGCCAAAACTCTATCATAGTTAAAAATTAAAATTAAAAGAAAAACGTCATTTTTTTCGAGGTTCTTATGAACCAATATAGCTCATAATTTTTCTTCTAGAAGCTACCATCATCCCCCAGAACATATTAAAAATTCAGATCAATCGGTTCACGGGTTTCTGAGAAAATAATTTTTTTCTGAATTTCAGCTTTTTTCGATTTTCTCGAAAACGGTATGAGATGAAGAGCTGAAACTTGCAGTATCGAAGTATCTCATAAGTACCAACATACCCTGAAATTATAAGCCAGATATCTTTCTGGGGCCGATTCACTATACTTATCGGCCTATGGCCTTTGCGTTGGATGTGAACAATACGTTGTTTAGATCATAAGCCTCCGAGCACGCGACAGTAAAGGAGAGTTTTATTTCTGATGTGAGATCATTATTGGGCCCAGACCAATCATTTCCCTCCAGTTTATTATCCTGATTTTGGTTCGCAATGTCCGGGATATCTTGTTCTGAAGCCGATTTGAATACGTGTAACTGATATATATTCATAAAACTGTATTGGTGATTTTACCCACGATTATATTATCGTATTATATAGTTAAGATAGTTAATTCTTGGTAATTATGTGAATTCAAATACAAAAGCGACACACATACCCGTGGTCAACCAAAGTCACTATTATGATTCATATTAAGATTCATATTACCTGGGTTCGTGTTGGATTTGATCAATATGTTTTCATTGATAACATGAGCCTCCGAGCAATCGACAGTAGCAAAGAGTTTCTCTTCTAATATAGGCTCACTATTGGACGCCAGCAAAGCTTTTTCTTGAAGTTCTATATTTTCATTCGGAACAAGCAAGATATCTTGCACTAAATACGAGGAAAATATGACTGATAATTTTTTTTTGGAATTGCATGATCCCCCAGATAGACATTTTACGACAACGTAACGGCAACAGGACAGTACGAAATGCAATGACGATATCGCGTTATGGTATCTTTTGCCGCCGCATTAAGCTTTATTGTGACAGCACGAAATTACGTTGAATGCTGATAAATATGTGACAAAACAGTGATACGCCGTTGGAACTGTTAGCAGCAATACGACTTATGAAAAAAGGAGCACGTCGACATAATAAATACGGCACGTCGTGCCGTTGCTGTTTAATAGTAATTAAAGCCCATTTTTGTAGCAAGAAAACATCAAATTTAAAATATACGTTGGCAGCAAACGAACAGCAAAGGGACGGCACATTGTGCCATTCGGTTGTAGGCTTCGTTAGAACACAGGACTTACACAGTCAGTAATGAGCTAACAACACAAGTATGGCAATAGAACAGCACATTATGTTGCTGTGCTATATGAAAAAATCATAAACGTAGAAACAGCAAACGAACGGCAAAGAGACGGCACGTTGTGCCATTCGGTTGTAGACTCAATGATAGCACGCTATTGCGGCAACGAAGCGAGGAATTGATGACGAACTGTAGCGGCAGATTGAATGCGTATTTCGAGCACGCTGAGACGCATCTGTGACGGCAAAGGGACGACACGCCGTTGTCGCGTGTTTGCGGCAATAACGCGTATTCCGTTGCCGACAGCCGGACAGCATATCGACGGCACGCTGTTTCAAAGCCATGGCAGCTGAGCCCCGGTGAGTTTAGAATATGTTTTTACGTTGAAAATAATAGAATAAAATAAGTAGAATAAATGATTTTTTTCAATAAATTATTAAGCGTGCAAGTGTATCTATTATCTGATAACCATTCTATTTTTTCCCGATGTACGTAAAGCATGTCGCGTATGAGTCAGATAAGATAAACCTATATTAATTGACGAAAACGCTAATTTTTCAAGTTATTTAATTGTAGATACAGAATCTTTGGTATATACATATAAATCTCATTTTTTCTCCTTCATACCAGGTAAGTTTGGATGGAGATTTTCAGCAGGCACTATATATACATATATATATATATATATATATATATATATATATATATATAAACAACAATGCAGCGCATTATAACCAATTTTTTACAATAATTATTGCCGTTCTGTATGGATTATTCTACATCAACGGTCGTTACGAAATATATTTCCAAGAAGGGAAAAATATGTAGCTCTGGATGGATACGCTGACGATGAATGTGGGCATGCAGTATAAAAGTTCAAGTTTTGCGAAATCGCTAGCCACTTTTTAATTCACAGTGGTCTATCGAACCCACAAAAACCCGAATATCTTAAACCGCACACCCGTGCGTAGGGGGACCTCCTTTTAATTTCACTCGTTAAATACAATACATCTTAACGACTACGCACCTTAGATAATACATATACATACATACTTAATTTTAAACATTTTAAGGGGGTATACCGGTCGAAAAGTTTATTTTTTGAGTCATGTTTAGGAATTAATTTTGCTAAAACTATCAAACCCACAGTGCCTGCGTTTCTCACACTTAATAAGACATATTTGAACCAACAACACTAATATTTATGAATTATTCTATTGAAATCTATACAAGTTATGCGTTGTTAGGCTACTCGTTGCGTGAGACGTCCGTTCAGTCAGGCAAACAAATTGTGGCGTTTCTAGTCGTCTGAATCAGACAAACCAAGCATTATTTAAATCTATGTGAATGTAGTTATCGTCTAAACTAGAACCAAGTACTAATTTTTGTATAGGAATCACAGCTGTTTGAAAATAAAGGTTCAATTTTTCTGAAAAATTGTCAACTACAACATGAGAGCAGAGCTAAAATTCTCAAGCTATTGATATGATTTTAGTTCTGACGATAACTACATTCACATAGATTAAAAAAATAATTGGTTTTTATGATTCGGATAACTAGAACCGCCACAATCTGTTCGCCCGATTGGACAAACGTCTCACGCCATAACTTGTATAGATTTCAATAAAATGGTTCATACAAATTTGTGTGTTTTCATTGAAATGTGTTTTATTATACCTCAACACAGGCACTGTAGGTTTGACAGTATTCGCAAAATTAATTCCTCAAAAAAAACAAGCTTCTAGACCGAAATACCCCCTTGAGAGATAACATTACTGTAGATTTTTTGGAAAATGAATTTTTTTTATTTAGCTTCAAAACACTCGCAATTTTGCAGATCGTGAAATGAAACGCATTTTACCGAAAACATGATTTTTCAAAATAGCACGCAGCATAAAATAAACAACTTTAAATCTTTATACTTGAAAAATCAACCATATCTTGTAAAAAAAAACATAAAAATGCAACAATTTTTGGTGAGCAACATCGAGATGTTCAAAAATCATATCAAGTTTTATTACTCTGCAGCTTTTTCTTCGACCGCAAAAAAATTGACGAAAAAATACCTTTCTTATTTAGGTTTCTACAGTGATATTACCCCTTAATACAATATCACTTACGTAATGACTTCGTTTAACTCACTAATATTTACGAACACTTCACACATCATACTTCAAATTAAATCGGTGAACGGGATCTTTCGCTCGAAACGAGCGATTCCACAGAAGACGACGGGACTCTTAGTTGGCGGGACCGTAGGATTTTGTTGCCTGCCCGTATCCGTATCGGCGATGGCATGTCGTCGCCAGGTCAAACGTCTCTTTCGAACGCCCAATGGTTTTCCAGGTATTGATACTGTGTCGGTGAATTGAAACCATTCGGATAATTCCGATTTCTTATTACGGCCGCTATTATCAATGTAACTATGTATAATTTTAAAGATTAATTAGATATTTTGGAAATATTAACGTGGACAAATATTCTGTTTGTTATGAAAACAAAAGAAATTAATTGGTCAGATGGTATACCATACAGGGCTTCAGCGAATCCGTTTTTTCCGAAAGTTGTCTCATTGATTTTTTGATCGTGCCATGGTAAAGTCAGGGATACTGCATTTTTCATGGCGTTTTTTAATACTTCTTTTTCCGTTTCAACCAAAGTATGGCCCTTAAGTGATCCAAGACAATTGATATTCAAAGAAAAAGTTATCAATTTCGTATGGGATATAAGAAAAATGTTGTCAAATGTTTTGGTTTCAAGAAATTTATGATGGGCTTACTTCTGTAATCATCATCTGGTATTGCCTCAAAGTCTTTGGTTTCTTTAAGAGGCAGTGTAACACACAGAAAAATTTCGACAGCTTCGCCTTTGCCGCGGTAATGCAGAACTCGCAGAATTTGGCTACGAGTCGCTGCGCATTACCGCTAGATGTCACGGCTCGCGTTTGCTACGAAGTCGCGGTATATCGAGGCGAACCGAAAGCCGAGGCCTCGTAGCAAGGCCAGCCGTGACCCGCCCCGCTCGAAAATCTTATGCTAATGCTCGGCCAAGTTCGTGTGTAACGTACACTCGTGTACGTACACTGCGAGAATGTATTTCTCACTACATGTACAGCCGAGCATGCTAAACATTCAAGTTTGATGTTCTACAATAACGACAAACGTCGTTGGCATCTCGCTCTTTGACAGAGCGGGTTTATTAATTATTAACACATTTGTTAATAACATTTATTAACAATTCAAATTATCTCCGTTCATTTTCGCGAACGGAGGTAAAAAACGACAAACGTCGTTGGCATCTCGCTCTTTCACAGAGCGGGTTTATTAATTATTAACACATTTGTTAATAACATTTATTAACAATTCAAATTATCTCCGTTCACTTTCGCGAATGGAGGTAAAAAACGACAAACGTCGTTGGCATCTCGCGCTTTCACAGAGCGGGTTTATTAATTAACATTTGTTAATAACATTTATTTATTAACAATTCAAATTATCTCCGTTCATTTTCGCGAACGGAGGTAAAAAACAACAAACGTCGTTGGCATCTCGCTCTTTGACAGAGCGGGTTTATTAATTATTAACACAATTGTTAATTTATTAACAGTTTAAATTATCTCCGTTCATTTTCACGAACGGAGATAAAAACGACAAACGTCGTTGGCATCTCGCTCTTTGACAGAGCGGGTTTATTAATTATTAACACATTTGTTAATTTATTAACAATTCAAATTATCTCCGTTCATTTTCACGAACGGAGATAAAAAACGACAAACGTCGTTGGCATCTCGCTCGTTGACAGAGCGGGTTTATTAATTAACATTTGTTAATAACATTTATTTATTAACAATTCAAATTATCTCCGTTCATTTTCGCGAACGGAGGTAAACAACAACAAACGTCGTTGGCATCTCGCTCTTTGACAGAGCGGGTTTATTAATTATTAACACAATTGTTAATTTATTAACAGTTTAAATTATCTCCGTTCATTTTCACGAACGGAGATAAAAACGACAAACGTCGTTGGCATCTCGCTCTTTGACAGAGCGGGTTTATTAATTAACATTTGTTAATAACATTTATTTATTAACAATTCAAATTATCTCCGTTCATTTTCGCGAACGGAGGTAAACAACAACAAACGTCGTTGGCATCTCGCTCTTTGACAGAGCGGGTTTATTAATTATTAACACATTTGTTAATAACATTTATTAACAATTCAAATTATCTCCGTTCATTTTCGCGAACGGAGGTAAAAAACGACAAACGTCGTTGGCATCTCGCTCTTTCACAGAGCGGGTTTATTAATTATTAACACATTTGTTAATAACATTTATTAACAATTCAAATTATCTCCGTTCACTTTCGCGAATGGAGGTAAAAAACGACAAACGTCGTTGGCATCTCGCGCTTTCACAGAGCGGGTTTATTAATTAACATTTGTTAATAACATTTATTTATTAACAATTCAAATTATCTCCGTTCATTTTCGCGAACGGAGGTAAAAAACAACAAACGTCGTTGGCATCTCGCTCTTTGACAGAGCGGGTTTATTAATTATTAACACAATTGTTAATTTATTAACAGTTTAAATTATCTCCGTTCATTTTCACGAACGGAGATAAAAACGACAAACGTCGTTGGCATCTCGCTCTTTGACAGAGCGGGTTTATTAATTATTAACACATTTGTTAATTTATTAACAATTCAAATTATCTCCGTTCATTTTCACGAACGGAGATAAAAAACGACAAACGTCGTTGGCATCTCGCTCGTTGACAGAGCGGGTTTATTAATTAACATTTGTTAATAACATTTATTTATTAACAATTCAAATTATCTCCGTTCATTTTCGCGAACGGAGGTAAACAACAACAAACGTCGTTGGCATCTCGCTCTTTGACAGAGCGGGTTTATTAATTATTAACACAATTGTTAATTTATTAACAGTTTAAATTATCTCCGTTCATTTTCACGAACGGAGATAAAAACGACAAACGTCGTTGGCATCTCGCTCTTTGACAGAGCGGGTTTATTAATTAACATTTGTTAATAACATTTATTTATTAACAATTCAAATTATCTCCGTTCATTTTCGCGAACGGAGGTAAACAACAACAAACGTCGTTGGCATCTCGCTCTTTGACAGAGCGGGTTTATTAATTAACATTTGTTAATTTATTAACAATTCAAATTACCTCCGTTCATTTTCGCGAACGGAGATAAAAACGACAAACGTCGTTGGCATCTCGCTCTTTGACAGAGCGGGTTTATTAATTATTAACACATTTGTTAATTTATTAACAATTCAAATTATCTCCGTTCATTTTCGCGAACGGAGGTAAAAAACGACAAACGTCGTTGGCATCTCGCTCTTTGACAGAGCGGGTTTATTAATTAACATTTGTTAATAACATTTATTTATTAACAATTCAAATTATCTCCGTTCATTTTCGCGAACGGAGGTAAAAAACAACAAACGTCGTTGGCATCTCGCTCTTTGACAGAGCGGGTTTATTAATTATTAACACAATTGTTAATTTATTAACAGTTTAAATTATCTCCGTTCATTTTCACGAACGGAGATAAAAACGACAAACGTCGTTGGCATCTCGCTCTTTGACAGAGCGGGTTTATTAATTATTAACACATTTGTTAATTTATTAACAATTCAAATTATCTCCGTTCATTTTCACGAACGGAGATAAAAAACGACAAACGTCGTTGGCATCTCGCTCGTTGACAGAGCGGGTTTATTAATTAACATTTGTTAATAACATTTATTTATTAACAATTCAAATTATCTCCGTTCATTTTCGCGAACGGAGGTAAACAACAACAAACGTCGTTGGCATCTCGCTCTTTGACAGAGCGGGTTTATTAATTAACATTTGTTAATAACATTTATTTATTAACAATTCAAATTATCTCCGTTCATTTTCGCGAACGGAGGTAAAAAACAACAAACGTCGTTGGCATCTCGCTCTTTGACAGAGCGGGTTTATTAATTAACATTTGTTAATAACATTTATTTATTAACAATTCAAATTATCTCCGTTCATTTTCGCGAACGGAGGTAAACAACAACAAACGTCGTTGGCATCTCGCTCTTTGACAGAGCGGGTTTATTAATTATTAACCCAATTGTTAATTTATTGACAATTCAAATTATCTCCGTTCATTTTCGCGAACGGAGGTAAACAACAACAAATGTCGTTGGCATCTCGCTCTTTGACAGAGCGGGTTTATTAATTATTAACACATTTGTTAATTTATTAACAATTCAAATTATCTCCGTTCATTTTCGCGAACGGAGGTAAAAAACGACAAACGTCGTTGGCATCTCGCTCTTTGACAGAGCGGGTTTATTAATTAACATTTGTTAATAACATTTATTTATTAACAATTCAAATTATCTCCGTTCATTTTCGCGAACGGAGGTAAAAAAACAACAAACGTCGTTGGCATCTCGCTCTTTGACAGAGCGGGTTTATTAATTATTAACACATTTGTTAATTTATTAACAATTCAAATTATCTCCGTTCATTTTCACGAACGGAGATAAAAAACGACAAACGTCGTTGGCATCTCGCTCTTTGACAGAGCGGGTTTATTAATTAACAATTGTTAATTTATTAACAATTCAAATTACCTCCGTTCATTTTCGCGAACGGAGATAAAAACGACAAACGTCGTTGGCATCTCGCTCTTTGACAGAGCGGGTTTATTAATTAACATTTGTTAATTTATTAACAATTCAAATTACCTCCGTTCATTTTCGCGAACGGAGATAAAAACGACAAACGTCGTTGGCATCTCGCTCTTTGACAGAGCGGGTTTATTAATTAACATTTGTTAATAACATTTATTTATTAACAATTCAAATTATCTCCGTTCATTTTCGCGAACGGAGGTAAAAAACAACAAACGTCGTTGGCATCTCGCTCTTTGACAGAGCGGGTTTATTAATTATTAACACATTTGTTAATTTATTAACAATTCAAATTATCTCCGTTCATTTTCACGAACGGAGATAAAAAACGACAAACGTCGTTGGCATCTCGCTCTTTGACAGAGCGGGTTTATTTATTAACATTTGTTAATTTATTAACAATTCAAATTACCTCCGTTCATTTTCGCGAACGGAGATAAAAACGACAAACGTCGTTGGCATCTCGCTCTTTGACAGAGCGGGTTTATTAATTAACATTTGTTAATAACATTTCAATTCAAATTATCTCCGTTCATTTTCGCGAACGGAGATAAAAAACGACAAACGTCGTTGGCATCTCGCTCTTTGACAGAGCGGGTTTACGAGGATAAGAGCGACAGCGGTCGCTGGGACCTCACCTTGTTGCAGCAAGACAGATTTTATGAACGTATGTTCATTTTTAAAAATGCGTCGGAAATGGCACTTAGGAAGTGCCTGGGAAACGCCCACCCACACTAACCCACTTATAACTCGTATAAGTACATTTCCGTTCTTCCCAACGCTGAAAACACGCTACGTCGTATTTTGGCGTCGATACGCTTATGCGTGTATCGTCATACCTGTATGTATTTAACCACAGGGGAATAACGCTAATTTGCGAGATTTTACCATTTCAGCTAAGTGGCGGCGCATTTTTGATACATCCTGTGAATACTTGCGATGTGCAGGATCATCTTCTAATGCAATCGCCGTCGCAAAAGCAATCGCATAAACGCCGCAACTGAACGAGTCAGGTTGCTTCGTCACTGGCTGGAGAATTATATCTCCGTCACCGACATACGGGTATCGTTTTACGATATACCTCTTTTCGTCCGAGCTCAACAGCTCGTACTCCGAGCGGAGAAGACTATCGTAAATCATTAACTTCATTCCATCGTAATGAAGACAGCACCAGTGGCTTGACATATTGCCACCAATTATCTGTATATCGGATCTGCCAACATCGTTGGGCTCGATAAACTGATAATATGCTGTATAGCAAGCAGGATTGCACTTGAATAGGCTATTTTCTTCCAAGATATTTTGGAACAAATCTATGCAAGTATCCGTCAATAAAGTATCTGGCTTCAAAATTATTGAAACGACTTCATCTACGGAAATGTCTTGCTTTAATCGATCGATTATCTTCCGATTTTCATCGGAACATACCATTTGATCGTCGCTCTCGATCGCGACCCAATCATTATTGCGATTGCATGCACCTTCTTGTACACCGGGAGAGGACGAGATATCGTCTCGTGTAGCGCCCGGGACAGGAGCGCTAGTGCGTACGGACGAAGCATTTTTTTTTCGTAGTGCTTCTTCCCGAGCCTGTACGATATAGTCAGGATCACGGATCGGCATATTCCTGCTACGTCGACTATCGATGATTTCTGGGAGTAGACAATTAATATAGAATTTGCATAACAATGCTTTCATGTGTGACTCCCAGAAATTATCGTCTCTGAGAACTGTTACCAGCTTCAGATCTGTGGAATTCCACAGCGCGAAGATACAATAGTCCCGCATCGTTATGTGCAATTGACCTTGCACCTGATAAAAATATGCGTGAGTCCGTCGCAGGACTCGCTTATCTTTTTTATCGAATATGCCTCTTAGGCAGGGTTTTTCGTCGATGGCGCTTTCTAAATCGCCATTTTGTGCCGAGAACGGACACTTGATTTCGACGATGCCATCGTCATCGATCAGTCCATCTGGAGACGCTCCTAGATAAGGAATCTCTCGATCGATGAAGAGACCGCAGGCAACAATTTTTTTGCCCAGTTTTTGTTCAACTACCTGTCGAGCTGCATTTTCGTTCGCAATTCCGTATTGTATGGCTACCGAGTCTAGGATCTTGGGATACCGAATACTCGCAACCATATTTGCACACGAGGTCGTGGGTAACATGCGGCATATCGGCCCGAATTGCGATGCCGTTATCATTTCAGTTCGCAACTGATGCCACAACTCGCAATTGCGTTGAGAAACTGTATCTCGTTCGATCTGTCTCGAACGTTGTTGATTCGATCGCAACTTAGACATATGGCGATCAACAAAAATGTCGAAAATTTCCTTTTCGATATCTGGCTTTTTAGCCGATGGACCGTAATCTTTGTCGGTCCCCTTAAATTGGCGCAGCCGACCACTGCACTCTCGCTGCTTATATACGCGGTCACGTATATTTTTGCGTTTCCTTATGCGTTCCATTCTCTGGATAGCGTTGGGGATTGCGCAGCGGTTACGGAGATATACTTTTGACAACACGGATTGCGTGTTGTGTTGTATCATAGCTCCGTAGCATCTCATTTGATATGAGTTTCGCATGCAATGATTAATTCGCTTGCCTGAATTCAATTTGTTGACAATTGAATTGCATCCCTCTGCCACGTTATTCGTAACATTTAGCAGTAAACTTTTGGCATGGCTGCTTAAATAACGAACTGCTTCGTAAATGGCAGGGTACATACCAATACCATGCAAAATTGGTAATATGTTTGTTTCCCCCTCGTTCGGTTCACAACAGAAAGGGAGGGCGGGACAATCGGTATGGTCGCCGAAAATATGACCGGGCAGAGCCAGTATGTCTTTGCAGAGTGCCTTTGTTTTCTCTGTCTCCGACATCATTTCTGCGTTACGCAGGTCTCTTGCATGCTCGACCAGTTTCCGAAGTTTCAGGCCACTGGACAAGACGCAGTGACGAATTTTCGTCACGTTCACTCTTTCTTTCACGGTAACATTGGCAAGTTTTGTTTTCGAGGCAACCCTCATTTTTCTGCACATGTTCCGGAATAAGTGATTGTTGCATTCGACTTTTTCGACAATAATACCGTATTTCATATACGGATTTGCATCTCGTATAGCCTGATATACGCTGCTGTCGCCATCCGCAATCAGAGTTCGATATATCAGGCCATTCGACGCGATGCTACTCGTGAAACCTTCGAGAATTATGTCGGTTTCCATTGCCGTTGAGCTGCGATCCCGGCCCCAGTTTTTATAACAAACATGAGGTGGGGGTGCCTTTTTATCCAGCACCTGTGCTCTCTCGCATGTCGCACAGTACTTATTGCGTACAGCAATAAATAGAGCCAATTTGCTTTGTTGGCCGAAAATCATAGCTGCGCCGGATAAAGCATCATGCTTACCACCGGCATACGAGCGTTTCGCCCAACAGCCATCCGCAATTACATTAATGTACGGGATGCCATCAATAACATGGCCTTTTTCCATCGCTATCGATCTTTCTATCGATGCTGCCCGTTCCCTTTCGGCTTCGGCAACGCCATGGAAATTATCGTACAATTTATCGCGATACTTGCGATATGTATTGGCGCTCATGGGTGGAACAGCCATTGCGGCCAATTGTTCTTCCATTATGTTGTATCCGGTACCTGAAGTGATGGTACCGCATACAGCACCTTTGTTGACGCCCATATCGTCACCTTCATTGGGGTCGGTCCAAATACTGAATGTGTAATTACACATTTGGCATTTGAAAAAAAGCAGCGTTCGCAAGCCACGATCGAGCGACTTAAATAATTTAAGGTCGCTGAAAGGGCATTGCAGTGCGGTATTGTGATTATCAAATTTTTTGTGCAATTCTTTCCACAAAAAATTGATATCGACAATCCGCCGACCATTGACGGCGGTCTCTACAATGCGACCTTTGTCCATAGGACCATTATCAATAACGAATGGTTCTATATTCTGCGAGCTGTTCGCAGCGAACCGCTTCGTCTGGGAACCAGATGAATCCGGTTCGTAACGCTCGTCATTTTCTCGATTACTAACAAGCGTTACATTTTCCTCTTTGTTGAAGAGAAGCGAGTCTACATTACTTAGACTGCTCGGTACACCGGGGATAGCTTCCGGGTCCTCGGGTGCATTGGCAACCCGGTTTTCGAATTCACCCATTACGGATGTTCGAGGGAAATTCGAATTTTCCCGAATATCGCACAAGTTTAGCGCGCTACATGTAGGCTTACCTACACTTACCACCTGCGCGGAGACTCCTGCTGCAGCCTGCGTCGCAGCAGTATCAAGGCCATTGGCCTTGTGGATCGGAGCACACCCATCTTTTACGGCAAGCTCCGCTAATCTAAAAGTTTGGCGACTGAAAAAAAAAACACCGATTAAAGCGCAGATCAGTCCACATTACAATTTAAAACCGCGGCTAAAATATAATGTGTTTTTTTTAGTTTTCATTAATAAATTGTTTATCAAGTATGTGTGGTTATTTCTTCATTTATCGTAAATCGTATTAATATATGATATATGTGTACAATAATTATTTACAGTAGCTCGTATAAGAATTTGTTTTCAGATATTTTTTAATACGGATAACTGAAAACATGAACATTAAAACTTCGAAAAAATAGACACAATCGTTTGCCCATTCTAAAACTAGGCTTAGTTTTCAAATTGACAAGAGTTTTCTACAAAAGAATTTTAAAAATATATATATACACTGCCGGCGGAAAGTTTCCGGACAAAAGTTGAAAATAGTGCCGGAAAGTTTTTTAATGCCATTTCGCCGGAAGTTGGCCTAGGCCAATTTAACTAATGCCATTTTCGAGCAGGGATTTCCATTCATTTTGGCTTTTTAAAACAAATTTGCGATTTTTTTTACAATTGGCACACAGTTTTGAAAACGACAATTTTTGGTCGTTTTTTTGTTCTTTTGCAAGTGGACCCCGTTTACAGTAAACAAATTTTAACGAATTTCTTTCACAATGCTCATAAAGGGGGAAGTCTAAGTTTCAAGTTCATTTTTTAGAAAATTGTCTACGATTGTTTTTTTTCAAAGATATGTCGTTTTTGTGAAAAAATAGACAATTTGAATATTGCTCCATAGGATGAAAGCAATGAGGTTTACAACAAAATCTGAAGATGACAAAAAGTTGTATTACTTCTTGCTGAGTTTAGGAGAATTTTTTCAGATTTTTTTTTCGAAATTTTTTTTTCACCTATTTCCGGTCTGCTAGATTGATCTGAATACTCGGAAAATAATAGAATTAAATTGTTTACTTACATATTAAACTTTGGTCTCTTCGGAGGTTTCTTCGGCGACGGAGTTTCTTCGATGTAAGTAAAAAATTTAATTCTATTATTTTCATGGTATTCAGATCAATCGAACTGACCGAAAATAGGTGGACAAGAAATTTCGGGAAAATAATCTGAAAAAATTCTCCTCAACTCAGCAAGAAGTAATACAACTTTTTGCCATCTTCAGGTTTTGTAACCTCATCGTTTTCGTCTTATGGAGCAATTTTCAAATTGTCTATTTTTTGTCAAAAAACGACATATCTTTGGAAAAAAAAATCGTACACAATTTTCTAAAAAATGAACTTGAAGCTTAGACTTCCCCCTTTATGAGCATTCTGAAAGAAATTCGTTAAAATTTTTTTACTGTAAATGGGGTCCACTTGCAAAAGAACAAAAAAACGACCACAAATTGTCATTTTCAAAACTGTGTGCCAATTGTAAAAAAAATCGTAAATTTTTTTTAAAAAGCCACAATGAAGCGAAAACCCTGCTCTTTAAAATAGCGTTGGCTAAATTGACCTAGGTCAACTACCGGCGAAATGGCATAAAAAAACGTTCCGGCACCGTTTTCAACTTTTGTCCGGAAACGTTCCGCCGGTAGTGTATATACGTTCATTGTTAAAAACGATCGTTCGTAATTGAAAAATCTTATATCAATATAGTTTACAATTTCTTTTCGATATTTTATATGAAAAATCCGTGGAAAAACAAAAAATTAAAAAAAAGAAAGTCCAATTCGCTCGATTATTGGCGGAGTTATGAGTATTTCGAAAAATGGATTTTTCAAAAGCCTACATTTTTCAAAAATTTATATGCCGTGAATGGCTTGATAAAAAAATTAATTTTTTAATCATGGAGAGGAGTCCCAGGACTAAGAGAAAAAGAAATGATCCAAAAAATCGGAGGTGCAAAACTTCCAAATATGCCCATTTCCTGTGCAATACCTCATGTACAGGGTGAGGAACGCACCAACTCTTACCACATATCTCGGTAATTAACGCCATCACAAAAAAATGTTCCACGCAAAAGTTGTACGGCGGGAAGGAGGTCATAAAATGCGACTAATTTTTTTTTTATATCGGTGGAGGCGCTTACGCGCATTGAAGGTCCCCTCTGCTTCTATGGAACGGTACATTTTTTCCCAACCATCTTGTAGAGCATCGCAAACTGTTTAAAAATCATTTGGGGTCAGAGCCACTCAAGGTCGTTCAAGGCCAGTATCGATGAAATAAATCTAAATATTTCGGATCATTATCAAATATTTGGTAGTATTATATATTGGATATATGACAATTATTTAGAGTAAGAAATATATTTACGTATACATAGATTAGAGAACAAAAACAAATCGACACACGAGCCCGTGTAAACATAAATATTGACCGGCGATTCGATAGTGGTCAAATACGTACAAAGAGATCAAAAGGTTTATAATTTCTTTTCTAGCGTAGCGACTGTTCCTTTAGTTCATGCGACAAGTCGTCAGTCTCGTAGAGATCTTTGTCAAGAGTAGATGGACCTTACCTCGCGTTATTAATAAAGTTAAATAGTTAATTGAACATCTACCTGAGTTACAATTATTTCTCAACCCATTTCTAATATTATAAATACTTCACAAAAATATGTTCGAAACAAAGGTTGTACTGTTTGAAGGGGACCGTCGAAGGCGACCAATTTTTTTATTTTTCAAGCGAACGCGACTTTCACGGTTCGTCAACATCTCCATCGAAAAAAGGAATGATGGCCCCCATCAAACAGTACAAATTTTGTTTGGAACATTTTTTGTGACATCTTTATAAGACTACCAAATATTTAATAATGACCCTAAATATTTAGATTTATATCATCGATACTGACCTTAAATGACTTTGAATGACGTTGGTGCCCTAATGTTTTTATGCAGATTGAGATGCTGTATAAGATGATTGAAAAAAAAGGTACCCTTCCATTTCAAAAAGTAGAGGTGAGCTTCAGTATGCGTAAGCGTCTCCACCGAAATAAAAAAAAAATCAGTCGCATTTGCTGACCCCCTTCGTGCCGTACAACTTTTGGCTGGAACATTTTATTGTGACGTCGATAATTACCGAGATTTGAGGGGGTAAGAGTTAGTGCCCCACCCTCTGTACCAGAAAAATTATAAAATATATATTAGACTGTGTCATTTTTGGGCAACTTTTTTTTTCATCCTCCAAACAGGCTTTAAACTTATAAAACGGTAAAAAAAGAAGCCTGTATAAATTTTAGCTCAAAATATTAATATTTAGAGGTCGCTTAAACACATCTCTATTTCCCATTTAAATAACACAGGGAAAAAAAAAATTCTGTCGGAATTTTATAACACGGTCATGGCATATTCCACAAACAAGCTGCCAGCAGATTCTTATGCCGAATTGAATGTTCTACAAAAAAGCCATTTTATACGTTTTTGATAAACTTAACCACTCAAGGGATATTCGAGTTCAAAGTGTATGAAAATTCATCGTGTTTGGTTAATATTACAGCAAATCTATCGACTATTGAAAAACCTCAAATGACTTTTCTGTATATTATTCAATTTACTATCCAAATTCTGTAATTTATAGTTAATAAATATTGATAGATGGTTTTTTAAGACTGTAGACACTTATTTTTTGCCATATAAGAGGACTTTTTTGTAGAGCATTTAATTCTGCATAAGAATCTGCCGGCAGCTTGTTTGTGGAATATGCCATAACCGTGTTATAAAATTCCGACAGAAATTTTTTTCCCCGTGTTATTTAAATGGGAAATAAAGATGCGACCTTTGAATATATTTTGAGCTACAATTTGTACAGGCTTTTTTTTTACCTTTTTATAAGTTTAAAGTCTGTTTAGAGGATGAAAAAAAAAGTTGCCTAAAAATGACAGTGTAATATACAGGGTGGCCCACATAACTCTTAACAGCTGAATATTTCGGAAACTATTTGTCCAATCAAAAAGTTGTTCATGAGAAAGTTTTATGCTTTCGAGGGGCCTTTATAACTACAAAAATATGAAGTTACTCCCTGCCCCCCTTTAGGGGGGGGGGGGGGGGGTAACTTTACAATTTCAAACGGGACCCCCTATCTGACAAAAAATCACATCTGACAACAAAATGTTTCAAATAAAATTTATTTGTATTTTCCCGTAGAATCCAACCATCTAACATTTTATAGGGGGTCCCGTTTGAAATTTCCCCCCCGCCCCCCATAAAGGGGAGGAGGGAGTAACTTCATATTTATATAGTTAGAAAGGCCCCTCGAAAGCATAAAACTTTGTCATAAACAACTTTTTGATTGGACAAATAGTTTCCGAAAATTCAGCTGTTAACAGTTATGTGGGCCACCCGGTATATATAAGATCATTTATGTTCGGCTGTTCGACTGTCTAAGCAGAAACCCAGTATTAGAAACACATAAAAATGAAGAAGAACAGTTGGAAGTGGTCAATTGGATAAAAGTGGAGGATATATTGTTGATTAAGAAAATAATAAAGATTTACAAGAAGAAAAAAGAGAATTAATATTGAAAAACATCATATATTACAAGAAAATGAAGAATAAAGAGAAAGTTGTTTTATCGGAAAACTTTAGCATAAACTTTATCAAAGAAATACATAAAGAATACTGTCACATTGGAATTAAACAAATGCAAAATAAAATTACACCATATTACACAGCTAAGAATTTGAAAGAATTTAAGAAAATATGCAGAAAATGTGAAACTTGCATTAGGAACAAATCAAGAGGCCAAAATAAATTTGGACTAATGTTTCATCTAGGACCTGCCACACATCCTTTTGAAATAATGTCCATTGACACAATTGGTCGATTCGGGGGCTAAAGAGCGACAAAGAAGAACATGCACCTCTTAGTGGATCATTGTACTAGATATGCATACATTGTCAATTCGAAAACACAGAATTCAAATGACTTTATAAAACAACATTCTTTGCAAATGACAATTTAAAAAGATGGATAAACTAAAGTTAAAATTTATAATTAAAAGTTTCGATGATCAAAAAACAAATGTACTGGCTGTAACCTCAATAACGACAAAAGAGGGCAATGTTTACCGTATACCACAAGAACACCAGCCAATTAAAACCTTGTAAAATTAATGGAAACTGAGACTTATAAAACATTAAAAACTACTTTGTAAAGGAGACACGAAAAAAGGAGTTTATGGATAACTTTATCGGATAAGCTAAGAAAGATTTACATGGATAACGATGACAATATACAATTCAAGAATTATTTCCTGGAAGAAGTGACAACTGGAACTACACAACCTACAGTATACGAGGCGATTACCAACCCTCAACTACCGAGGCAGAATTTAAAAAAGATCTCAGGCAAATTTGTAATTGACAACTTCACCGGAGAAAACTCGAACGTAACGCAATGGATGGCTATTGAGAGAATGTGCTCGATTGGAAATAATTGAGGATGAAAATAACATTGAGATTTTTAGACTGTTTTTGGAGAAATCATGTTTGAATTGGTACAGTTGCATGCTGATAAAACATACGCTAACTTCAGAATGGAAACAATGGAAAGAAGATTTTTGTGATACTTATGAAAATACTGATTGGACACCAATAAGATATGCAATAGAATTACAAAACAGGATCGCTATTGGAATATGCAATAAGAAAAGAAAAAATATTGTTAGAAATGGACAATACACTAAACAAAAGTAATATAACAGATCTACTTGCAGTAGGTATACCGAGTTTTATAATGGACAGGATTGATAGAAAAATAAGGAAATGAAGTGAAAAGCTTGGAACATTTAGTGAACAAAAAAGGTTTCGATAAAAAGAAAGTCACCAACACAGTTGTATAAACACAAGAAGTTAAAGAACCATGCAAGATTTGTAAAAGACCAAATAAAGGTAACAGATATCATCCTGAAGATTCATGTTGGTTTAAAACGAACGAGAGCAAACAAAATGTTATCAACTTTGTTAACAGTTCAGAAATAGAAAACGTATGAAACGATATGCATCAAAAACACTAGCCACCATTAATTAAAGTCAAGTTGACATTAAATAACACATTGGATGTATTTGGAATATATGATTCCGGTTCGAATATCTCAGCAAGATTGCTAAAATTAATAGATGAAGAAATAAATAATGCACAGACTGTGGAGTTAACTACAATTAATGGTGTAAAAAAACAAATGAAATAGTAAAATTGGAAATAAAAATCTTTGAAATAATAGAAGAAGTAAATGTGTTTGTAATTAACAAGAATAATTTCAAGTACAACTTCTTGATTGGATTGGATATGGTAAAACAATTTAAATTGATCCAGAATGAAAAGCTAGGAATTGCACATAAAATACATAAAGATGCGGAAATGGAAGCAGGAAAAGAAAAAACAAAAAGTGGTAACAATTTCACTGTAAACTTTAACGAACATGTCGATGAAACCAATTTTAGGATTTTAATAAACCATCTCGAGGATGAACAAGAAGCGAAAATAAAAGAACTAATTGAAAAATACAAATCGATCTTCGCAGAAAACAAGTATGATATTGGAACTGTCAAGGATTTTGAAGCCCGAATTGATTTATTGATCGATAAATACTGCAGTAAGAGACCTTATAGATCCAATATTGAGGATAAGAAAGAAATAGAAAGTCAAGTATCAAAGTTATTGGAGAAAAACCTCATCGAGGAATCATACAGCCCATTTGCTGCTCCAGTAACGTTGGTATTGAAAAGAGAAGACAACAGAAAATCAAGACTTTGTATATACTTTATGGATTTGAATAAACTCGTTATTCCGCTGTCACAATCATTTCCGTTAATTGAAGATCTGATGGTAAAAACAAGAAATTGCAAATATTTTTCTGCACTTGATATAAATTCGGCATTTTGGTCGATACCATTACGAATCGAAGATAGAAGGAAAAAAGCTTTTGTAACACAAGACGGCCATTATCAATTGACTTGCTTACCATTTGGACTCAAAACATCTCCAGCGATACTTCAAAGGATATGTAATATTATAAGATGACATGAACTAACAGAATTCACGGTAAATTACATAAACGATATATTGATTTTTTCAAAGTCCTTTCCCGAACACATAACCCATTTAACAAAGTTATTCGGAGCCATAAACAAGGAAGGTTTTAGACTGAAATTTTCTAAATACACATTTGCATCGGATACAGTGAAATATTTAGGACACATCATTCATAACAATTCAGTAAGCCAAATAAAAGATAATTTAATATCAATAAAAAATTTCCCAGTACCACAAAATCAGAAAAATGTGAGGCAGTTTTTGGGAAAAATAAATTTTTATAACGCATATGTACCAAATATTGCAATAATATCGGACCCACAACACAAGTTACTAAGGAAGAATAAAAAAATTCATTTGGACAGAAGGATGATTCTCAACCTATTTTAGAAATATTTGACTCAGACGTACCGACCTTTATACAGATGCAAGTATGCTAGGCGTAGGAGCAATATTGAAACAGAGACAACAAAACACAAAAGAAAGACCAGTGGCATATTTTTCCAAGAAGTTGAATGATATACAGAAAAGAAAAAAGCAATTTATTTAGAATGCCTAGAAATAAAAGAAGCAATTAGATATTGGCAACGCTGGCTTATAGGTAAACGATTTACGGTTATTACTAATCATAAACGATTGGAAAAAATGAACATAAAATCTAGAACAGGTGAAGAACTTGGAGACTTGACATATTACCTCTCTCAATATGACTTTAAAATATTCTCCAGGAAAAAATAATCTTGAAGCATTACAGAAACGCGTTAAGTTATTTGTGAATGTCGATCACCGAACATAAATGATCTTATAAAAGAGATTTTTATGGTATATTTTCAAGTTACGATAAAAAATTAAGAAAAAATAAGAAAAGAAAAAAATGCTCATAGGAAGACAAAAATGATAAACATTTATTGGATATATGATCATTATTTAGAGTAAGAAATATATTTACGTACACATAGATTAGAGTACAAAAAGAAATCGACCCGGGAAAATTTTTTTATATATAATCATATATTATTATATATCAATTACATACGATGATACATAATCATATATAAAAGTACGTGATCATGTGTGACAAAATATATAATAATATATCATGATATATCAATTTCGTCGATATATAATTATCTATGGTTCATGTTATATGTGAATATATATAATAATATATAAAAATACATTATCGTCTCATCATTATATTATCATAACCGATGATATATAATTATATATATATATATTCATACATCAGCATTCATGGTCATACATGTATATGTATGATCACATATTTTGTCGATATTTAAACTTAGTTTCGCAATATCATATATACCCGCGAAAATTTTTTTATATATGATTATGTGCGAACATATATGATTTTATCACATATCATTACATATGAATTTTGTCCATATACAATCACATATGAATTTTGTCTATATATAAATATATATAATTTTATATGTGTATATATACACATATGTTATTATATTTGTATTTTTTATTTATTTATTTAATTTGAGATTTTGATGATTGTCTGTTGTTACACGTTGGTATATGTATAGAAATATTGTCAGGTAGGTTGCAGATAATTTTTTTTAGGATTAGGAATAATATTTGTTTTAGGAATTGTAAAAATATGAGACGAAATGTAAGTATAGATATAGTTTCTTTTACTGCCGATTTATTATTCGATCGATACAGAACTATAACAATATTGTACTTCTCATTTATGTGCCTATATCTCATACAGCTTGTTTGCAATTATTGTCTTTGTATAGGAATTTGTACTCTTACACATTAGTAACATATATATATTATATCAAGTCCTCTATACCGACACATAAACCCGAGGAAAAGTTAATAATACTTGCTCTTTATATTTTTGGCATATTCGTTTTTGGCAAATTCGTATGTTTAAGTTTAATATTAATATCAGGTGTACTTTATATTTTAATTGTACTCAATTTTGTGTGTATCCTAAAAGGTCTCTCAGTCTCGTTAAAAAAAGTTATAAAAAAAAAATCTCAAAGTACTTTTTAGGGCATCTAAAAGTTGCCTGTTTGGAAAGTGGACTTACTGTCTCTGCAATTGTCTTTGAGCATTTCGTTCTTCTCGTTTGATTTCCCCCAATTTTTGAGATATGATGCTGGTAAACTTCTCTCTAGGGGGTATTGGCCATCCTTTTGTTTGAGACATTACAACTGCGTAATCTGTAATATATCATTTTCTTTCAGGAATAATTCGCAATCACGTTTTTGCAACATATACAATTATATCATTTTAATTAATATTGAAGAAAATGTAAATCTTTTAATAACTTGGCGCGAAGATGGTAACGCGTCTCATTTAATATTTCAATTAATCATGTAATTCAAACAATAACAACATCTTTTATCTATATTTGTAGTATTAGTAAGAGAATTAATTAAATATAATTTATCGTGATTTGCAGAATTCGTACTGTACCTATAATGGCATTCTTTGCTGCATCGTCAAGACATTCGAGCTGTCTATGCTCTTTCGATTCTAAAGCACCAGGCTTTCCTGTCGTAGTACATTTCAAAAGAGTCTCTTTCGTGAAAACTCCTTCCAAAAGTCTTTGAACTAGATGAGAACATTTACTTCAAGCACCGAGTGCAGAATCATGGCACTTGACCTTACAATAAATGCCATTGAGTAATAGCATCATCTGAAAACCAAAAAATAAAAAATCAACCATCATCAATTATTTAATAAGCTGAGTTGATACTAGAAGTATGAATTAATGAAATATGTATTAACCTTGTCGTCTTGGAAATTTTTACCAAGCAGTTATTTTTCATTAACGGGACGATTTCGTCTAATTCCAAAATCTTCACCATTTTCTGGACTACTACGCGCTATATCGTTTTCGTCTTCTCGGTTCATATTGATGTCGTTATCAATTCGTTGTGATGCGGTCAAAATATTTTTGGCTCTACCCTCCTTCAACATTCTTTTAAGCTCTTCTTTAGTTGGAGAATGAGAGACAGAATTTACCACAATCACTGTTTCCGGATCAGAGGCATCAGTATGTTGCGACGAAGGTTTGGCCAAAGCGCGCAAATTAGCGAGATACGATTTTTTTGTGTCTAAAAGTTTCTGAAAAATATTGAACAGTTATACAAAATATAATCCAGATCAACGAAAATGAGGAAAATATTACAGTAAACGAAATTTTTGTATATAATATTGAAAAAGAAACCTTTCGATTCATTATGTACGAGTCACAATCGTCTGATTGAGTTGAATCATCGGTGCTGGCATTTTTTGGATGATCGAATTTAGTTGTAGTTCTTGTAATAGTGGATGCTCCCTTATTCTGCAAGGATTTTATTACTTGAATCACATGAGACTGTTGACATTTAGTTGCCTGTTTTTTAGCGGTCTGTAAAAATCATATTAGTGTGTACATTTGTCAAGTCAAATTTGTATACTATAAATTATATATCTTCAAGTCAAATAATTATTTACAATAGGACGGGGCTTTTTATTTTTCCCAACACTGGCTTTTTCCTGATAATCATCGCCTGATGATACGAAATGTCTCGGTTTTTTTGTTGGTCGTTTCGCTGGAAGATCTTTTTGTGAAGGTTTGGATTTCGGAACGTTCCTCAGCATTTTTTGTTTAGTCATGAGAACTTTTTCATCATCTGTAAGTTATTTAAAAAATACAATCAATGTGTTAAAATCAGTCTATACATACAGTTTCTAATCTCAATATAACTGACAAAGCAGATTTATCCAAAGTACAGTTTTTGACATCTATAGATTTACTATCGTGAAAATAGTTAATGTTTTATGTTGCAATATATCTTAAATGACAAAAGGGACTTACATCTAGTTGAGGGACGGACAACAAATCGTGCTGTTGTGATTTTTTTTTGAGAAAATGGTTGCAGGTTTTCAACTGTTTTTTTCCACAGCAAAAGGTATATCTTTCAGTATGTTTGATAATTTTTCTTATTGTAAAGAATTCATAAATGTAAAAGATATAGTTTACCGCCCGGACCATTGTTCCAAAAAGGCCTTCTGCGGTGGCCATGCACTGCAACTTTCCAACCGCAATCATGCGAATAAAAAAACCAAATAAATTCACTTTTTGTATAGAATTATCTAGTCTTTAATCGAAGGATTGGATAAAATATTAATTTTTGAAAAAATGGTCGCTGATCGAAAGTAAAAGTCTAAAGTAAAATAAATCACTTCATTCATTGATGTAAAAAAAGGATGCATCGAAAAAAAAATGCTTCGATTAAAGATTACTATTTTATATACAAAAAATGTGTTCAAAACTTCAAATAAATCGGTTCATTCGTTTTTGAAATATCGTGGTCACCGATTCTGAAAAAATTATTCTTTCGCGAAAAACGCATTTCCTTTACATTTATGAATTCTTTACAATAAGAAAAATTATCAAACATACTGAAAGATATACCTTTTGCTGTGGAAAAAAACAGTTGAAAACCTGCAACCATTTTCTCAAAAAAAAATCACAACAGCACGATTTGTTGTCCGTCCCTCAACTAGATGTAAGTCCCTTTTTTCATTTAAGATATATTGCAACATAAAACATTAACTATTTTCACGATAGTAAATCTATAGATGTCAAAAACTGTACTTTGGATAAATCTGCTTTGTCAGTTATATTGAGATTAGAAACTGTATGTATAGACTGATTTTAACACATTGATTGTATTTTTTAAATAACTTACAGATGATGAAAAAGTTCTCATGACTAAACAAAAAATGCTGAGGAACGTTCCGAAATCCAAACCTTCACAAAAAGATCTTCCAGCGAAACGACCAACAAAAAAACCGAGACATTTCGTATCATCAGGCGATGATTATCAGGAAAAAGCCAGTGTTGGGAAAAATAAAAAGCCCCGTCCTATTGTAAATAATTATTTGACTTGAAGATATATAATTTATAGTATACAAATTTGACTTGACAAATGTACACACTAATATGATTTTTACAGACCGCTAAAAAACAGGCAACTAAATGTCAACAGTCTCATGTGATTCAAGTAATAAAATCCTTGCAGAATAAGGGAGCATCCACTATTACAAGAACTACAACTAAACTCGATCATCCAAAAAATGCCAGCACCGATGATTCAACTCAATCAGACGATTGTGACTCGTACATAATGAATCGAAAGGTTTCTTTTTCAATATTATATACAAAAATTTCGTTTACTGTAATATTTTCCTCATTTTCGTTGATCTGGATTATATTTTGTATAACTGTTCAATATTTTTCAGAAACTTTTAGACACAAAAAAATCGTATCTCGCTAATTTGCGCGCTTTGGCCAAACCTTCGTCGCAACATACTGATGCCTCTGATCCGGAAACAGTGATTGTGGTAAATTCTGTCTCTCATTCTCCAACTAAAGAAGAGCTTAAAAGAATGTTGAAGGAGGGTAGAGCCAAAAATATTTTGACCGCATCACAACGAATTGATAACGACATCAATATGAACCGAGAAGACGAAAACGATATAGCGCGTAGTAGTCCAGAAAATGGTGAAGATTTTGGAATTAGACGAAATCGTCCCGTTAATGAAAAATAACTGCTTGGTAAAAATTTCCAAGACGACAAGGTTAATACATATTTCATTAATTCATACTTCTAGTATCAACTCAGCTTATTAAATAATTGATGATGGTTGATTTTTTATTTTTTGGTTTTCAGATGATGCTATTACTCAATGGCATTTATTGTAAGGTCAAGTGCCATGATTCTGCACTCGGTGCTTGAAGTAAATGTTCTCATCTAGTTCAAAGACTTTTGGAAGGAGTTTTCACGAAAGAGACTCTTTTGAAATGTACTACGACAGGAAAGCCTGGTGCTTTAGAATCGAAAGAGCATAGACAGCTCGAATGTCTTGACGATGCAGCAAAGAATGCCATTATAGGTACAGTACGAATTCTGCAAATCACGATAAATTATATTTAATTAATTCTCTTACTAATACTACAAATATAGATAAAAGATATTGTTATTGTTTGAATTACATGATTAATTGAAATATTAAATGAGACGCGTTACCATCTTCGCGCCAAGTTATTAAAAGATTTACATTTTCTTCAATATTAATTAAAATGATATAATTGTATATGTTGCAAAAACGTGATTGCGAATTATTCCTGAAAGAAAATGATATATTACAGATTACGCAGTTGTAATGTCTCAAACAAAAGGATGGCCAATACCCCCTAGAGAGAAGTTTACCAGCATCATATCTCAAAAATTGGGGGAAATCAAACGAGAAGAACGAAATGCTCAAAGACAATTGCAGAGACAGTAAGTCCACTTTCCAAACAGGCAACTTTTAAATGCCCTAAAAAGTACTTTGAGATTTTTTTTTTATAACTTTTTTTAACGAGACTGAGAGACCTTTTAGGATACACACAAAATTGAGTACAATTAAAATATAAAGTACACCTGATATTAATATTAAACTTAAACATACGAATTTGCCAAAAACGAATATGCCAAAAATATAAAGAGCAAGTATTATTAACTTTTCCTCGGGTTTATGTGTCGGTATAGAGGACTTGATATAATATATATATGTTACTAATGTGTAAGAGTACAAATTCCTATACAAAGACAATAATTGCAAACAAGCTGTATGAGATATAGGCACATAAATGAGAAGTACAATATTGTTATAGTTCTGTATCGATCGAATAATAAATCGGCAGTAAAAGAAACTATATCTATACTTACATTTCGTCTCATATTTTTACAATTCCTAAAACAAATATTATTCCTAATCCTAAAAAAAATTATCTGCAACCTACCTGACAATATTTCTATACATATACCAACGTGTAACAACAGACAATCATCAAAATCTCAAATTAAATAAATAAATAAAAAATACAAATATAATAACATATGTGTATATATACACATATAAAATTATATATATTTATATATAGACAAAATTCATATGTGATTGTATATGGACAAAATTCATATGTAATGATATGTGATAAAATCATATATGTTCGCACATAATCATATATAAAAAAAATTTCCCGGGGACACACGAGCCCGTGTAAACATAAATATTGACCGGTGATTCGACAGTGCTCAAATACGTACAAAGAGATTGATCATCTACTTTAATTACAGTTATTTCTCAACCCATTTCGAATAACATTTTTTAAAAAATTGTCAACTTACCGAATAAAATACGTTCGTCTCCGTGTAAGCCCCTTCCGCTTGTTTTTATTATTTCCCATGAAAATCTTCTGTTGTCACTGTCACACATATATGTTACACATCGCATTACGTTACTCTCACTTATTGTTAGTTCACTAAACACAAACGCGACTCTGTTAATAAAAGAAACAACGTTATAATTCACGACTCAAAACACGTAACAGACTACCGAATTATTGCACATTCGCGTGCCCGGCAAGCTAGGCGACTAACCTTTACGTCACGCGGCTCTCTGGCACTGCGACGATCTATATATATGTATGCATATCAGGCGTCAGTCGAGAGCGTCAACTGTTTATATTTTTCTCACCCCCTCTTCTCGACGTGTCCCATCATGCCGTGGATACGTCTCATCGGATAGATGGAAATCGTCAGAAAGAAAAACCAACAAATATATAATAAAATAAATATATAATTATACTATTACGGGACAAAAAAATTGTATGTAAAATAATGAAATGAAACTGTAATATTACGTCAGTGAAAAAATATTAACGAACATAAACATCTAAAATCATAATATTATGCCAGCAAAGAAATCTTTTTAAACAAAATTTAATAAAATAATAATATTACCCGTGCGAAAATATTTCGTAGAAAATAATCACATCAGGTTATATTATTTTCCAGTCGGCAGCAGTAAAGCGCGAGCTCGACACTTATGTGCATAGCACGAGGCACGCAGTATGTCTCACGAACATCATACTGAATTCTCGTTCTAGAGTTGAGTTGAATGCGAATAGAGTTGAGCTGAACTCTCATTCTCAATTCTCGTTCTAAAGTATTGAAGAAATACTAAAATTATAGAATATGAACATTTTACCGTTTGTGTACAAAACATTTATTAAGGTAGTCCTATCGTTACAACGTTTCCGTTAGATTTCACTGAAAATTTTCAGAAACGTTGAACATACGGTGCCGTATGTACAAGTGTGTAAAATTTCATAGGCCTTTATGGAATAAAAAAACGATATTTATCCTTAAAAATCGTCATTTTCAGCAACCTCCAGAGCCCGTATTATATCGCAACATTATACAACGAGTACCTCGCTTATTGTGTCGATGAAACCTTTTGAAATTCTGCACACATTTTATATGAAATCAGAGAAGCTTCGACTAGTTGTTACCACAAATCTTATGGAAGAATAATTCATGATTTTGTTTATTATAAATCAAATGAATTGTACGTAGGATCAACCTGAATTTTCAATATGTTGCTCTCTAGTCGATTTGTAACAAATTTTGTGCATGAACACGCTCAGTACCCTTCTATTGTGAGAAAAAATGGGAATAAAATTTTAATCCCTCCGCCAACGATACGACGACCTTGCGGTTCGACATATTCTCAAGCCCCTATCTGATTTTCTTTGCTTCAAATAAAGCTTTATTCAAAACTGTTTAACATTTCTCGACGATTTTTTTAAAATTAATAATAAGTTCAGAAAGACAAAAAAAACTGAGACAAAATTTCGAAAAAATCGCTCCATCACAATGTTTATAACACTATACACTAACAACAAAAATGGCATCAAACGTACGGTTCCCGAGAAAAGGAACATTGAAAATAGGCATTTATCGAAACAATATTTGTCGACT
Source organism: Netelia fuscicornis (assembly GCA_946811545.1). Taxonomy (NCBI): domain Eukaryota; kingdom Metazoa; phylum Arthropoda; class Insecta; order Hymenoptera; family Ichneumonidae; genus Netelia; species Netelia fuscicornis. Next base: position 14,984,199 of record OX328013.1, on the reverse strand, counting down.
TTCCATTGGTCCCAAAAGTTTTCTATCTCGGGTATCCTCTAAAATCCTCCATAGAATTTTATTTATTTTATTTATTTTATTTATTTTATTTATTTTATTTATTTTATTTATTTTATTTATTTTATTTATTTTATTTATTTTATTTATTTTATTTATTTTATTTATTTTATTTATTTTATTTATTTTATTTATTTTATTTATTTTATTTATTTTATTTATTTTATTTATTTTATTTATTTTATTTATTTTATTTATTTTATTTATTTTATTTATTTTATTTATTTTATTTATTTTATTTATTTTATTTATTTTATTTATTTTATTTATTTTATTTATTTTATTTATTTTATTTATTTTATTTATTTTATTTATTTTATTTATTTTATTTATTTTATTTATTTTATTTATTTTATTTATTTTATTTATTTTATTTATTTTATTTATTTTATTTATTTTATTTATTTTATTTATTTTATTTATTTTATTTATTTTATTTATTTTATTTATTTTATTCATTTTATTTATTTTATTTATTTTATTTATTTTATTTATTTTATTTATTTTATTTATTTTATTTATTTTATTTATTTTATTTATTTTATTTATTTTATTTATTTTATTTATCGTTCTTGGGTTATTTTTAATTTTTCAAAATTCATCGGTTTTATGTAAAAATGAATGAATGAATGAATCAATAAAGTTTCTGAATAAAACTAAAAAAATATCATCAAAAAATGTTGAATAGTTTTGAAGAAATCTTAATTTGAAACAAAGTATATCAGATAGGGGCTTCCGAATATGTTCACCACGTTTTTCGTGCGAAAATAATAATAGCGGCTAAATATAGTATTCTCAGAATCCGAGATATCGCTCGGTTTTGCTATTATTTCCTAGGTTCGCGGGGTGGCGCGAGCGGGGTGGCGCGAGCGGGCGAATGTGAGGACGCGCGACAGCGGTGCACCCGCCATTTCCTCGCCCTCCGATCTCTCGCGCGTCATTTGATTTGCTATAAATCGTGACGTCACGCCTCTCGACGGGAGGTAAGGCGACGACTTCTTAGGCGCTTTTTGGCGCGACTTTTCGTTGTTTATCCCCTCTTCTATCGCGCGGCGTCGCGCGGCGGGGTGGCATTTTGTGGCTTCCCCCATCATAATTTTTCGTCAGTATTCAAAAAAGTGTCAAACAAGCTGCACACTTTATTCATTTATTCGGAGTTCATTTGGAGTTATGAGTGGAAAAGGAAAAAGTAAGTCATTTTTATCATTCTTGATCGTGAAAATAATCAGGAATAAATTTAATAATATTTATATTGAAACAATATTATATATTAATAAATATTTCGTTTTTTTACAGGAAAACAAACGACCGCTCCAGCAGCAAAAAAAAATCCTCGACACATGGTGAGTTTATTTCTTTATTGTTTCCCGGTTATAAGACTTTCATTTCTTCTTCTTTACATTCTTCCCTATTTACATTTTCTTACTGTATGTCCTTATTCTACTACCTTATTCTATTTACCTTTTCCTTATTCTACTTTCTCCGCCTCTCGCTCGCACGCTCGCTCGCTCGCCCTTTTCGCCGCTCGCCCGCTCGCACGCTCTCTCGCTCGCCCCTTTCGCCACTTGCTTGCCCGCTTCCTGTATCGCTTGCACTTGACCGAATCGTGTTCATCAACAAAATCAATAAATCAATAAAATAAAATATTAATTTTATTTATTTTATTTAACTAAATAAAATCTTATAATGTTGATGAACACGATTCGGTCAAGTGCGACCGATACAGGAAGCGGGCGAGCAAGTGGCGAAAGGGGCGAGCGAGAGAGCGTGCGAGCGGGCGAGCGGCGAAAAGGTCGAGCGAGAGGCGGAGGAAGTAGAATAAGGAAAAGGTAAATAGAATAAGGTAGTAGAATAAGGACATAGAGTAAGAAAATGTAAATAGGGAAGCATTTTATTTATTTTATTTATTTTATTTATTTTATTTATTTTATTTATTTTATTTATTTTATTTATTTTATTTATTTTATTTATTTTATTTATTTTATTTATTTTATTTATTTTATTTATTTTATTTATTTTATTTATTTTATTTATTTTATTTATTTTATTTATTTTATTGATTTTATTAATTTTATTAATTTTATTTATTTTATTTATTTTATTTATTTTATTTATTTTATTTATTTTATTGATTTTATTGATTTTATTAATTTTATTTATTTTATTTATTTTATTTATTTTATTAATTTTATATATTTTATTTATTTTATTTATTTTATTTATTTTATTTATTTTATTTATTTTATTTATTTTATTTATTTTATTTATTTTATTTATTTTATTTATTTTATTTATTTTATTTATTTTATTTATTTTATATATTTTATTTATTTTATTTATTTTATTTATTTTATTTATTTTATTTATTTAATTTAATTTATTTATTTTATTTAATTTATTTATTTAATTTATTTAATTTAATTTATTTATTTTATTTAATTTATTTATTTTATTTATTTTATTTATTTTATTTAAAATAAATAAAATCAATAAAGTAAATAAAATAGTCGCAGATCTGAAAATAATTATTATGTAATGATTTTTTGTTATAGAAATCAAGTGGCCAGCTACCACCACCACCACCACCACCACCACCACCACCACCACCACCACCACCACCACCACCACCACCACCACCACCACCACCACCATCACCACCACCACCACCGCCATCACCACCACCACCACGACCAAAAGTGGTGACGCCACCGCCTGGACCATCATGGAGTGACCCGTGGCCCCTCGCAGGCACGGTAGCACGCTCAAAGGTCAGTGCTATACTTAATTAATAACCGTCGAATAATAAAGTTAGTAGAAAAATATTGAACAATTTTCTTTTTACAGAAACCGGGAAGAAAAGCGGCGCGGGTAGTATACCCCACTGCAACCATGCAGCCGGCACCGGTGCCGTGGGATTGGGGACATGCCCCATTGCCACGTGTTCATGTGCCACCGGCACATGTTCATGCGCCATCGGCACATGTTCATGCGCCATCGGCACATGCTCATGCGCCGATGGCACATGATCATGCGCCACCGGCACATGTTCGTGCGCCGATGGCACACGAACATATTGATGTCCCGTTGCGACGGGAACATGCTCCTGCCCCACCGGCATGGGAGCATGCCCCAGATCAACGGGCACAAAGTGGTAACGTCGCGAGGGCATGCGGACATGTTCCTCTTCCACCGGCACCGGTGAACAAGGAACTAATCGCGTTAGCCGAACAAAGGGCTTACGATTGGTGGGAGTATGCCCAGCACTTGCAACGGCAACTGGAGGCAGCGAAGGACACGATCCGGAAAATGTCGGATCAGAACAGGGAGCGCGAACTCCTCGCCCGACAGCGAAAAACAGACGCCCAGTTGCGGCGTCTGCAAAAAAGAAGAGAACGCGATTTTTAAAAAATTAGATAAAGACGTTTTTCAATAAAGAGAAAAATATAACGAATAACTATTGTATTTTATTATATATTCATCTCCATCTCTCCCACCTTATCTCCTCTTTGTAATATTTTTTATTTCTCGGAGTCTTAAACACAATCGCAGAATGAATATTCCATTTAACATTTATGACAATCAAGGGGCGGGGCCGGTACGAGTTCACCGGGAGAACTCACACAACGAAGGACATCAATTGATATTACACACCATATATATTACAAGAAAAAAAATGAAGTTTATTCGAACACACGCACACTCCACGTAATACGATTAGAACATTGGCGGATTCTTTTGACACAAATACAATTTAAATCTGCATACAACAAACGATACAATAAGAATACAATACAGGCAATATGTGAAATAATAGATAATAGATTACAGCAACCGCGTTCTTATATCGGTCGCGATCGACTGCCTAGAGTTAATCGGCAGGAGATTTCTCCTCTCGGCACGAGGCACGGGGAGGGACCGAGGGGGATCGGTCACCGCCGATTATAGTTGCCGCTCAAGCGCCGGCGAGACTTTTACATCTTATTTTAATAATGGGCGCATTCAGCGTACGGAACAGTTGTGGTATCGCTCACTTCACAACGCTCTTTTCCGCTGAATGCTTTGCTCAGTGAGCAATAGTTTTGTCAATGCAGCGGAAAAATTTTTGCTCGAAAAAATGGCGTCCGCTCACGGAACATGTTGTGAGAGCGCACAACTGTTCCGTGCGCTGAATGCGCCCAATATAATGTACTACTGTGTCCAAAAAGTAAGGTGACATTGCATTTATTTCGAAAATTCTTTATTTATTCTTGCAAATCAATTTCGTCCCCTTCAAAGTAATCCCCCTCTGATATAATACACTTATTCCAACGGATTTTCCAATCTTCGAAACAGTTGTAATAATCGATTTCAGGAATGGCCTTTAGCTCCTTCTTCGCAGCGGCTTGAATCTCTTCTATCGACTCGAAACGGTGTCCCCGGAGCGGCCGCTTGAGTGTGTGTGTGTGTGTGTGTGTGTGTGTGTGTGTGTGTGTGCGCGCGCGGGTGCGTGCGTGCAGTATATATATTATGTATATTTAAATAAAATATTATGTTATTAGTGGGCTAAGACTTTGTACCCTTGTATCAAAGGGAGGATGTCGGTGGTTCGATTCTATATACAATTTTTTATTTTCACGACAAGAATTTAATAAATTTATATATATAAAAATAAAAATGTGTTAAATTCTTGTCGTGAAAAAAAAAATTCCAGATTGATTCGAACCCATCGACATCCTACCCATGACGCGACAAGGGTACAACGCCTTAGCCCACTAACCCATTGTCGCTCACTTAGGTTATATGCAGTGACAAACGCAGGTATGGTACTCGCTACCCGTTGTGGAACGTTCTCGTTCTCTATGCTCGCCGACACCGAAAAACTTAGCGAGAACGAGAAAACCCAATCTCGGTTTTGACGAGCACCGAGCGACCGATTGGGTTGAAATTTGCAGGGTACATAGAGGATTATGGCCTACTGTGCCTGAGATTCGTCTTTTTCCAAAACTTTGAAAGTTAACAGTTTTTTCGTCATTGAAAAGAGAAAATGATAAAATCATCATAATCGCGCGATATTTTTCATCGTGCCGAAGAGAGAATCTCGTGCGCAATGGAAAAACGCACATTTTGGGCTTTGTTCGGTATCATTTGATGACGAAATGACTGAATTATGAGGATTTGTGTTTATGCGGTAAGCGAATCTAGCGTAGGTAAGCCCGTCGGTCCGTCCGGCGGGTGGTGGAGGGACGACAGTCGAAAACAGTCGCGCGTCGTGTGCACGTTGGGCTTAGTCCCGCACGGATACCTAATGCGTTGCGACTATATACACATATATATATTCCGTCGCCGACAGTACATAGCTTGATAGGCCGAGCCATATACTGTCGGTCATAATAATAAATTATATATATATATATTCTTAATCTTCTATAAAATATATATATATATATTCTATTAACTATATATATATGAAATATATATATATATATATATATATATATATATATATATATATATATATATATATATATATATATATATATTCCATATATATATAGTATAGTATATGGAAAACATATATATATGTTTTCCATATATATAGTTAATAGAATATATATATATATATATTTTTTTTCTATTAGCTATTATATATATAATATTATATTATTAGTGGGCTAAGGCGTTGTACCCTTGTCGTCTCACGGGGAGGATGTCGATGGTTCGACTCCATCTGTAATTTTTTCTTTTCACGACAAGAATTTAATACATTTTTATTTTTATATATATAAATTTATTAAATTCTTGTCGTGAAAATAAAAAATTGTATATAGAATCGAACCACCGACATCCTCCCTTTGAAACAACGGTACAAAGTCTTAGCCCACTAATAACATAATATTTTATTTAAATATACATAATATATATACTGCACGCACGCATGCGCGCCGCGCGCACACACACACACACACACACACACACACACACATTTATGTATATAAATATATATAAACCGGCCGATATATATATATATATATTTAGATGTATATAATACATTTAAATATATATATGTTATTAGTGGACTAAGACTTTGTACCCTTGTTTCAAAGGGAGGATGTCGGTGGTTCGATTCTATATACAATTTTTTATTTTCACGACAAGAATTTAATAAATTTATATATATAAAAATAAAAATGTGTTAAATTCTTGTCGTGAAAAAAAAAATTCCAGATTGATTCGAACCATCGACATCCTACCCATGACGCGACAAGGGTACAATGCCTTAGCACACTAACCCATTGTCGCTCACTTAGGTTATATGCAGTGACAAACGCAGGTATGGTACTCGCTACCCGTTGTGGAACGTTCTCGTTCTCTATGCTCGCCGACACCGAAAAACTTAGCGATAACAAGAAAACGCAATCTCGGTTTTGACGAGCACCGAGCGACAGATTGGGTTGAAATTTGCAGGGTACATAGAGGATTATGGCCTACTGTGCCTGAGATTCGTCTTTTTCCAAAACTTTGAAAGTTAACAGTTTTTTCGTCATTGAAAAAAGAAAATGATAAAATCATCATAATCGCGCGATATTTTTCATCGTGCCGAAGAGAGAATCTCGTGCGCAATGCAAAAACGCACATTTTGGGCTTTGTTCGGTATTATTTGATGACGAAATAACTGAATTATGAGGATTTGTGTTTATGCGGTAAGCGAATCTAGCGTAGGTAAGCTCGTCGGTCCGTCCGGCGGGTGGTGGAGGGACGACAGTCGAAAACAGTCGCGCGTCGTGTGCACGTTGGCCTTAGTCCCGCACGGATACCTAATGCGTTGCGACTATATACACATATATATATTCCGTCGCCGACAGTACATAGCTTCACCCACTAATAACATATTATATATATAATAGTTAATATATGGAGCTAATAGAATATATATATATATATATATATATATATATATATATTCTATTAGCTCTATATATAGAATGCGTATATATATATATATATATATAGCTAATAGATAATAATAATACCCCCTACTATATATATATATATATATATATTGTATTAGCTATATATAGAGTTGGGGGTATTATTATTATTATCTATTACTATTTTCTCGTTGTGCCGATAAAAAATCTCGATGTTTTCTTTCCGAAACTCAAAAAGCCATTTTTGCAGCCAATTTTCTATCAAATTAGATGAAACAAAGCTCAAAATGTGCGTTTTTTAATGCTCGAGGGCGTGAGAGTCTTATACTTTGCTAGAATCGGTGCATTTATAAACAATTATATCATTTCTCCAATGATAAGCTGAATCTGCAAAATTTTTTTCAAAATTAAAAAAAAATACGACTCTCATGCCCTTTATGCCAAAATTCTCTATATGCCCTCCAAATTTTAATGCATATATATATATATATATATATATATATATATATATATATATATATATATATATAGGTAATAGATAATAGTAATAATAATAATACCCCCTACTCCATATATAGCTAATAGAATATATATATATATATATATATATATATATATATATATATATATATGGAGTAGGGGGTATTATTATTATTACTATTATCTATTACCTATATATATATATATATATATATATATATATATATATATATATATATATATATATATATATATATATATATATATATATATATATATATATATATATATATATATATATATATATATATATATATATATATGCATTAAAATTTGGAGGGCATATAGAGAATTATGGCATAAAGGGCATGAGAGTCGTATTTTTTTTAAATTTTGAAAAAAATTTTGCAGATTCAGCTTATCATTGGAGAAATGAGATAATTATTTATAAATGCACCGATTCTAGCAAAATATAAGACTCTCACGCCCTCGAGCATTAAAGAACGCACATTTTGAGCTTTGTTTCATCTAATTTGATGGAAAATTGGCTGCAAAAATGGCTTTTTGAGTTTCGGAAAGAAAACATCGAGATTTTTTATCGGCACAACGAGAAAATAGTAATAGATAATAATAATAATAATACCCCCTACTCTATATATAGCTAATAGAATATATATATATATATATATATATAGAGAGAGAGAGAGAGAGAGAGATAGAGCCATATACTGTCGGTTTTAATAACAAATAATATATATATATATTATTTGTATATATATAATTTGTTATTATAACCGACAGTATATGGCTCGGCCTATCAAGCTATGTACTGTCGGCGACGGAATATATATATGTGTATATACTCGCGACGCATTAGGTATCCGTGCGGGACAGAGGCCAACGTGCACACGACGCGCGTCTATGCTTTCGACTGTCGTCCCTCCGCCACCCGCCGGGCGGGCAAACGGGCTTACCCTCGCTAGACTCGCTTCCCGCATAAACGTAAATCTTCATAATTCAGTCATTTCGTCATCAAATGATACCGAACAAAGCCCAAAATGTGCGTTTTTCCATTGCGCATGAGATTCTCTCTTCGACACGATGAAAAATATCGCGCGATTATGATAATTTTGTCATTTTCTTTTTTCAATGACGAAAAAACTGTTAACTTTCAAAGTTTTGGAAAAAGACGCATCTCAGGAACAGTAGGCCATAATTCTCTATGTACCCTGCGAATTTCAACCCAATCGGTCGGTCGGTGTTCGTCAAAACCGAGATTGCGTTTTCTCGTTCTCGCTGAGTTTTTCGGTGTCGGCGAGCATAGAGAACGACAACGTTTCACAACGGGTAGCAAGTGCCATACCTGCGTTTGTCACTGCATATAACCTAAGTGAGCGCCAGCGGGTTAGTGGGGTAAGGCGTTGTACGCTTGTCGTACCATGGGTAGGATGTGGATGGTTCGAATCAATCTGAATTTTTTTTTTTCACGACAAGAATTTAATACATTTTTATTTTTATATATATAAATTTATTAAATTCTTGTCGTGAAAATAAAAAATTGTAGATAGAATCGAACCACCGACATCCTCCCTGTGAAACAAGGGTATAACGCCTTAGCCCACTAATAACATAATATTATATATATAATAGCTAATAGAAAAGAATATATATATATATATATATATATATATATATATATATATATATATATATATATATATATATATATATATATATATATATATATTCTATTAGCTCCATATATAGAATGCGTATATATATATATATATATATATATATATATATATATATATATAATTTGTTATTATAACCGACAGTATATGGCTCTATATATATATATATATATATATATTAGTTATATAGATGTATACGTCTCACGGGGAGGATGTCGATGGTTCCACTCTATCTGCAATTTGTTCTTTTCACGATAACAATTTAATAAATTTTTATTTTTATATATATACATTTTTTATTCGTGTCCTGAAAAGAAAGAATTGCAGATTTTCATGCTCACTCGAAACACATACATTTTGGGCTTTATTGTGTATCATTAGATGAACAAATGCCTGAATTATAAGAATTTACGTTTTTGTGAAAATCGAACCGGCTTCGGAAGGCATGTGTTGCAGTCAACTTCGGAGGAGGCCGGGTAACGCTGTCTAAGCGATTTCTATATTCGTCATAGGCATGTGGTTATGTGGCCTATGAGCCGTCACTTGTCAGCGGTATGCCTCGCCTCTTCGACCAGTTACCGACCTGTCTCGCGAGAACATTTCGTCAACGCTCCGTGCGGAATTTCGTCACACTATTTTCTCGTTGTGCCGATAAAAAATCTCGATGTTTTCTTTCCGAAACTTTAAAAGCCATTTTTGCAGCCAATTTTCCATCAAATTAGATGAAACAAAGCTCAAAATGTGCGTTTTTTAATGCTCGAGGGCATGAGAGTCTTATATTTCGCTAGAATCGGTGCATTTATAAACAACTATCTCATTTCTCCAATGATAAGCTGAATCTGCAAAATTTTTTTCAAAATTTTAAAAAAATACGACTCTCATGCCCTTTGTGCCATAATTCTCTATATGCCCTCCAAATTTTAATGCACTTGCTCGCTCAGTGCCGAAGAAATTAGGGATCGCGTTTTCGAAGCGCCCGTCGTATGTGACACTGACTCTTAAACCAGAACATTACAACATTCTGTACACAGAACGAAATTATAACCGATACCCAATTTGGTTTCAAACACCAACACTCAACACTACACGCGATCTCAAAATTGTCATCTGACATTTGCTGGGGACTAAACGATAAAAAATGTGTAGGAGCATGTCTGATTGATCTGGAAAAAGCGTTCGATACAGTATGGAGTGAAGGTTTAATATACAAGTTGGTTAAAAAAGAAATGATATTAAGTATGATAAGCGGTCGCAGTTTCACAGTAACTGACACAACGGGTGAATCTAGTCAACTATTTCACGTAGGAAACGGTTTGCAACAAGGCACCGTTAACTCGCCAATATTATTTAATATTTACATTAGTGATATCCTTAAACTCTTCGATTTCAATAACTCGCCTAATAAAAAAGCAATTGCATTTGCCGACGATCTTATTATATATGTAACTGACAAGAAACCATCTCTGATCAACGAGAAACTTCAAAAGGCCTACAATGACATTAAACTCTACTGTGACTCGTGGAAACTAAAAGTTAACGCTAACAAATGTGAATCAATTTTGTTTAGATCAAGACTTACTGAAGCTAACAGAGATACTAAAAAACAATGGAAAATATTTACAATTAAAGACTCGGACGACAATTCAAAGAATATTGAACGCACAAAACGCTCGTTAAATATCTCGGGATCCACATAGATCAGTTCCTAACGTTTACTACGCATATAAAAATACAAATAAGAAAGGCCAAAAAGGCATTTTTTGCACTTAATAGTCTATTCTACAGTAAACACCTACACAACAAAATAAAGATTACTGCATATATGACGTTAATACGACCCATTATAACTTATGGCTACCCAATATGGTACAACTTGAGTGCCTCAAATATGGAAAAAATAAGAATTTTTGAAAGAAAGTGCCTGAGAACCTGTCTAGGGAAACATAG